>MU388270.1:0-126330 GCA_022578535.1 Jackrogersella minutella
TCCAGATCTCTCTAAACTCTCTCCAGACCTCTTCTGCTGTAGTGCATTCGATCCAGATGTGACCTATTGTATAATCCTGCCCGTCTAGCGGGCAGAGGCGATCTGTTGATCGCCGCATGAATATAAGTTAATCTTATAAAGTTTTCACTGTCATCCCAGCTCATGCGACAGGTTCAGGATACAGGGGGCTATTACAACTTCTCGAAAATCCGATACGGCGGACCGCCTGGGGGAAACCTCCGATTCAAGGCGCCAGTTGAACCGTCCGGCCGAGATAAATGTATGGTCACTGATGGGTCGACCGGACGCGTTTGTCCCCAGTCTTCGGGTAATTAGAGTCGGAGACTATCATCGCTCGTTAGTTTGCGCAGAGTTATTTGGCCGGGTTGCCCTTCAACTACGACCTGGCCATGAGTTTGCTACCTGGTTCACCCGCCGCCGCCAGCACCGATCCTAGAACAACGGAAGATTGTCTGTTTCTAGATGTCATTGCCCCTCGATCTGCTTTCGCCGGAAATGTCTCGGGTCTACCAGTACTCATTTGGGTAGGGGTTCCCCCGCGCTGCTCGAACCGGACGCTTTAATTCTTACTCGATTACAATGTCGTGTGATGCTCGGACTAACCAGCATGTATAGATCTACGGTGGCGGATACGCCGGGGGTGAAAAGACGGGATTGGGAAAATTCAACCCGGCAGGTCTTTTAGAAGTCAGTGGCAGCGATCCCGGTTTCGTTTTCGTAGCGATAAACTACCGCCCCAGTGGTTTCGGGTGGCTAGGTGGCGATGAGGTCGGGGCCAACGGTACCAGGAATGCCGGACTATATGACCAGCGTCTTGCTTTCCAGTGGGTTCAGAAATACATTCATCTTTTCAGCGGGGATAAGGATCGTGTCACGGCTATAGGCGCTTCAGCTAGTGCTGGTTCTATCATGCATCATATCACAAGTTTCGGAGTGGCGAGGAGGTGCCGGCCTTCAACAATCAGCCAATTCTTTTCTCACCCGCATTCTTGCCTACGCCAACGAACTACATCCCAACCATGTCGTCAGATGATCTGATGAAAATGCAAACTTTGCCAGGCGAAACTCTAGTTCTTGCTAATGCTCTACAGATCTATAGTCATGCACCATACGGTAGTAACATGTACGGACTATTTGTCGACGGTTCTTTCGTGCCAGCACTACCCGGACAGCTCTTGGCCAATGGTTCATTCCATAAAAAATATTAGCATCATGGTCTCGCACAACACACTCGAGGGGCTCACGTTTACGAAACCGAACATTAAGACCACAGAGGATTACATCAATATGCTGCGGCAGGCTATGTCAACAATTTCAAACGACACTCTGAGCTTTATCAGCAATACATTGTACCCCGTCGTGTTTAATGGAAGTTATGGCTATAAGGGCCAATTCCAACGTGCGCTTGTCACCGTGCAGGATAACACCATTATCTGCAATACGCGATACTTGGTCAGCGCGATGAGTGGTCGTGCCTATGGGAGTAGGTCATATCCTATGCTCACCAGAGAATTCATTGCTTTTCTGAGTATAGTGTAACATTTATTGACTGACTGAGTAGTCCAGTTCACGGTTCAACCTGTAATCCACGGTGAAGAGACTCCATACGTCTTTCAAAATGGCTTGACCTCGGGTGTGATTAAGGATGTTGCCGATCGTCTCCAGCAGTACATCGTAAACTTTGTTATGAACTCAAAGCCCACCGACGCCAATGGTTTGCCTGTGCCCTTATACGGAACCACGGCTCAGCTGATGAACATAGCAGAGTCTGGTTCAACCGTGATTAAGGATAATACAGCCAATTCTCGTTGCTCTTGGTGGCAATAGGGCTTAGATACATAGGTTAAGTAGTCATGGTCAATGATCATAGTTTTAACCAGGCAAAAGAAAAACCAAAGCTAATATACATACTACTATAAAACTTGGCGACTTTCTCATATTACATTTCATGGACCTAATAACATAGGTAGTGTTTCATCACATTGTAGAATTCATAGTAGCATCGTGGTAGCATTATGGTCATAAAGAGAGAGTATCATCGCGTAAGTTGGATCAAGACAAAATTTTATTGAGGATCAGCCAGCTAAATCACCGTCTTTCACCAACATCTTCCTCTTTCCTGATTTGAATCTTCATTTCCGCGAACGGATTGTTTGAAAGGGGCCAAACAGTGGGAACTCCAGAGGAGAGTCGGTCCCGGAATAAACGGGCTGAAGGGCCTAACAAGTAATATCTGACTTGAAAGGCCCGGCTCTTAAAAGTTAAATGTAATTATGTTAGCAAATATACTCAAGATGGAGTAGTTGAAGGCATACAAGGAGGATTATGTCTTTTTCTTTCTCCGAATCATTGTGATGATGATGATAATGATGAAATTGTTTGAGCGAGCCAAGACAGTTAAACCCTGATTGCTTTTTTCAATAGTGCCGCCGTGGTCAACAAGGATTTGGTCATTGCCTTATTGGTCGCTATCTTTTGGGACTTTTTCCCTGGCTCTCCTTCGACTAAGCTCGTAATTATGGCCTAATTCAAAGTGGCTAAGATATTTCTTCATATTTTCCCTTGGAAACTCCTGCCACTTACCTAAACTAATGAGACGCCGTTTTCTGATCGCACCTTCATCAGTGTCTGGAGTGTTCTTTTAGTGATATCCATCCCCCAGTGTGTAAAGTCAAAAGCTGGCATTCCGATATGTAATGGATGTACCTCCATAGGCTTTCTGCGCGGAGAAAACGCTAGGAACGGTAGAATCGACTCTTTGGCATCAAAATTTGACTTCGCAGTACGGAAGGCGTAGTATCTTCCCATTTCAGCAAGGCAATCGGCACGATCATTCCCCTCAATACCTATATGTGCTGGCGTCCAGTGAATCTCAATAGTACTGCCGAGATGCAGTAGGCAATCTAAAGGCTGAAGCACATTATCGAAAAACTCATTGGGAAGTGACACAGCGTTGTATTTAGTATCATAATAGCGCTTATAGAGCGTTTCGATGGCATAAATGCTATCTGATATGATTATTACCTTGGGAGGTAATTGATGACTACCCATGACGGGGTCGGAGTTTCGTTTCCTCCAATCTGCTATTTCGTATACGGCAGCCCATAATGCTCTGTGTACTGCTAAGATTTCGGCAGCGTTGATATCTCGTATTCCATGAATCCCATACACCATATTCACCCAGTTCGTACCATCAGTATCCACAGGGGACATATTGAATCGTTTGTAGGTAATACCAAATCCAGAAGAATCGGTTTTCAATGAGCCATCCGTGTACATGACTATGCGCGGAGAGATTCTTGATTCGCTGGCCATGGCGGCTTGCACGGAGTACCGGAGAGCATCTTCATGTCCTTGCGCTCGGAAGATTACTTTGGGTTTATCTTCATTTCCCTCGGTATCTGCTTCTCTCGGTAATTCCCCCTTAGCCGCTTTAACTAGAATCCTCAAGTCCCCCTTTTTGTACAGCTTGTCGCACGATATACTACCGATCATCAAAGGCTTGTACACTAGCTTTGGTCTCAACGACTGTCTTATAGTGAATGCCTTTTGATCATCATGAAAGATGTTTCTTGAAAGTTCCTGATAGCCCAGTTGTTCATTGATACCATCGTTGATTGGAGCAAACGCCTTTGGACTTGGAGACTGCATATTGCTACAGATAGACGATATAGGTAATGTTAGGGATATTCGGGACGAAACTAGTTCAAATTTCAGACTTAATATCGCTCAAATCCCCGAAGAACAAAATCATGTTCCTACTTAGATATATCAGAAGCCAAGTTCGCTGCTAAGAAAGTACCTAGATTGAAGGTTGATGTTTGGGGGCCGACCAGTAGATGTTCGCTTTGAACTTCTCATATGGAAAATAGTATGTGATCGAGTATTTATCATGAACTTATAATTATAAGGTTGAGCTTCTCTTATGGTCTAGAAGCGATATACTACTAAAGTCATCACATTTGGTAGTTTCACCTCTCTATCATAGCAGGTAGGTATTCAAAGGAGTAAGTTTCTACTTGATGATTGTAAGACGTCGAAGCAACGGAACGGCGCCAAACAAAAAGACGCACCAGCCGCATAGGCAACAAGTACTTAGGTACTTAAGAAGCTGACTATAAAGGGGTTGCCGGGAAACAAGATTACTAAATTTAACAACGATTTTATCCTAAATCGACACAATAAACTTAATGTCTACCAGATAATTCAAGAATTTACATTATAGCCGTACGCTACTTAAGTATACCATTACCGTGCTCAAGTTTTACTTAAGCAATTATGATAGTTTTAATTAGTACGGACGTGTGGATACGCCCGGATCTCCGCTTGGTCGTTGAACTCCGTGTGGAGAAGGTCGAACATCCGGGGATACGGGTATCAGAGTGGGGCTTTCAGAACGTCTATTCCGGAAATGAACCCAATCGTGTTACAATCAAAGCACCGTACAATATCAATGATAATCGCCATCATTAAGACAATAACGTTGTCTTGATATGATATGTATATTTAGAAAAACTTTATAGAACCGACATGGTTTCCTACAGTATTAGCCAAGACATATGACTGTCCTCTGTTCCGTAACTATGAAACCCGTGACTAGATGCTTTGCTTATCATACTTATAACATATTGGGATGCATTTCCAGACAGTTGTCTCGGAAATAGACTTGGATATGCCTATACGGTTGGAATCATGCACAGGTAGAGCGACAGCAGCACATCCAGGTTTTAAAGGATCTCGTTGAACCATGTAAAGCCCACCTACAACGGGACTATAGTACCCCTGAAGTTGTTCCATTTTATCTTCTCGAGAGTCCAGAGCGAGGCCGCTTAGATTCAGGTTTATCCGGATGTTCATTGCTCTCCAAAGTTTCGACTGGCCGCATACGTCGTAGCCGCGGCTTTGGAGCTATGTATTGATCGGTGTCCTATGCAATAGTTAACTCAATACGAATGCTCTGACTAGGCGTGCTTGCCAGGGTACCAGCAGAACCGTTCATATAAATTATATAACTCACAGGCTAACTAACCTCAGATATGGTGCCAGATGGTTCTCATAATGATTCGTCCGCGGAGTTCGTTAAGGAGGCAGGATTGGTCGATGTCCACTTACATTCAATGGCCTGGGCACAACATCCACCGCATATAGGAATAATTCTATCACACCTCCGATGACGATGTCTGTGTAGCTAGTCGTTTATGAATTTGTCATCAAGTGGTGAAATAATATCATGTAAGGAACTACAAATACCCACCTGCAGGTTGTACAGATTCCGGTGGTAGTATTCTGACCAGCCGCGGTTTCTTTAGTATCAGAGCGGACCACGATAATTTCATCTTCGATTTGGCCCATGGAGTTAGTTGTGGACACGACTGGTTCTGCCCGATTCATTGGTGCTGCTGGCCATTCGTCATGCTGTTGCTCTTTTGACAAATACCATTGTACAAGTTAATTGCCATATTTGTACCCTGAAAGCTTTTCGTGGAAAGAATAAATACCTATACTTACAGCGGGAACTTTGAGATGAGTTCCTAGTTAGTTCAATGTATGTCCAAGTTTTCAGGCAACTGTCTGTCGATGGGATGCAGCATTTAGTAGCCTGGTTAGAAAAACGCCACAGCCCTACTATGTCTGTCAGGTTCCAGTCCCTTGTACTTGTATTTATGTGCCTTTGAAGCTAGAGCTCGAAGTATAAAGTACATTAGACTTTAAATATGCAATGTTTATATTTGACAAGTGTCGTAGGATACAATATGTAAAAACAACATGACATGCTTAGGCAATTGGGGTTTTCGGCTAGTGAAAAGTATTTACACTTAGATTATTAATGTTAGCTTGTTCACTCGCGCCTAGTAAACACAAGGGCCAAACTAAAAAAAGGCAAAACTTTGAAATCCTTGGACCTTTAGTAAGTATGAAACATTTATATAGAGACTAAGTACTAACAGTAAATATTTGAACAGTTAGAACGTAATGCTAGCAAAAAGTTGGGCTATAAAGCCGTAATGAGGACTTCCATGCTTGGATAATAACCTACCTCTTAGTTAGGTAGTTTCATGGTGCATGGCTGGTATCGAATCGTAAGTAAACAACATCGAGATATTGCCGGTAGAATATCATAATTAGTTTGGTTGGTTGGATGTATTTACAAGATTCCGTAAAGAGTATAGTGCTGAGTTTGACTGGTGGCAGAGTGGGTTGATCTGATCCAGTCTATCGGTGTAGTGTGGAAATCGATTACCGAAGTTTCATCGAATGGTTCGGAGGTTACCTAAGATGTGGGAGCAGCAATGACATTTCCCGCGCTAACCCGTCCCATAATACCGGCCCGATGCAGCGCTAGAAATATTCGGGTGGGAAAAAACCGAAACCTAACAGCGTTAGAATAAAAAGTCGGAGGCCCACCTGGGCAAGTATATGGAAGTATTAACCGGACGAAGCGCGCGGCAACATGGGTATGGAGGGTATGGAGTGCATTAGTATGGTAACTTTTCAATGTTGTTATTTGTTAACTGCATTCTCAACCTTACTCATACAGTAATTTTCAGACACATGACTTCTATAACCTTGCGATCTACGTTTCCATTAATCTAGAGTTTCACCTTCATTTCCTAACATCCCCTACGGATCCGTATTGCCTCATTATTCTAGACTTCCTAAGCCCAAGCCTATGCATACCTAGCGTATATGCAGATGCCTTAGACAAACACACATGATGCGTCAATATATCTCCCAACAATGTTTGTCATTGCGCTGCGCATTTCTTGGTCACATTCGTATCATCAAACACCTAAATGTATTAACTGCCACTATAGGACTATCATCATCTGAGCCGGAGTCGTCGTCGTTTTGATAGTCACGTGTATCCGACGCACGTGCCATATATGCGGTGTTTACCCCTAGGTCCTACCTAGGTCATACTTACGGCAATGGTGGAATGCGTTCTTATACTCAGCCGCCTCATACTAGAATATTACGCAAATTCAGCTGCAAAAAAGGCCACCCTGTACCATGGGAAATGAAAAGTTTGATCCCCGCAGTCTGAGGTCAGGAGATGGCCGACCAGCCCAGCCACCGCCTCGATCTGACATGAGTGTTGGTGCAACACAGACAGCCTTGCCTTAGCTGCGCGCGTGGTGGTCACCAACAAAAGAACAACCCTGCATATACTGACACGAATAATCAGGCAACTAACCTTTATCGTACTATGTAGAATTGGAAGAACATGCACTTCTGCGGCTGATTATACTCAGCACGTGCTGCTGTTGGCCTCGATCTACTTGGATGTGTGATTTCGTGCATATCTCGAATGGGGTCACGTAAGCGCTGGTCGAGTATTACATGCAAGAATATGTGTATATAAGAACGCTATTACCCCCAATTCTTGTCCTGAGATTAATCAATCCCTTTTCTATTTCATCACTCAACGATCCTCGGAATATTTGAATATCAGATCTATCTCTCACATACACCACTAGTCCTGCACGCCAGTACTACCTCAAATCACCGAACCGAAAGAAACACGCATCTCTTCTCATTCACTAACCAATACTCTTCAAAATGGCTTGCTGCTATACCGACCGCGACCAACGCTACAACAGCGAGGCCACTCGCGACTGTATGTTATTTCCAGACTTCATTCACTCCCTGATTTTGTTCTGTATCGGGGGCCATACTTCCCAATTGCGTTGACTGGGGAGTTGCGGCTCTGACACGTTTGAAAACCCCCAGCCATTTATTAAAGGAGTAATTGCTGATCCTGCATATTGTAGTGGCCTATCGTATCTCGCGAGAGAGCCGCTACCCAACCCATTACATCATGAATGAGGGCAGGGTGGTTCTCGATCGGAAGATACTGAAGCACAACAACGCAATTATCTACAATGCTCCGGGGTCGAGCCTGCGGGTCACACCATCCAACCGTACTTTGGCTTCGCGTTTTAAGTACACCTCGTACTATGCACCGGAATCGTCCGATACCTGTCGCGACTGCTGGCGCGAAGAGTACTACAGGGGCTACTGTCACGAATGCGCATCGCTCCGATATATCTCCGCTCCCTCGGATGAGAGCTACAGGCTACACGATCGCGAATATCGATTCAGTTTGCGCTCCCGCTCCCCAGAAAGGAAGTACATTTCGTATTGCTAGTTGAAGAGCTGATGCAAAACATGGATCCATGACAAAGCATACAGCTACAGTGGTTTATTTGCGACAAGAGTGAGGTTTCTTTGCACGTTGGATAGATGTTGGATGACACAACAGAGCGGTATTTTTTGTTTTCGGGACCGGCGATGGCTCAATGGCGTATTTCCTTCAGATATTACCTTTCCACACGATTGATTACTTATAGAAATGCATCTTTATTTGTTTTTGTTTAATACGTGGCTTACCATAGTTATCTTCGATTATTAATTGAACTTCTCCTGCAATGCTTTGACCCATATTGAGAATATATCTAAATAGTCTTCGGATAACCCTGGATGGCGTGTACGTGAACAGAGGCATACCTTTTATAAGCATATAAGCATAATATTGTTCAAAAGCTATTATGACAGAGAGTTTCTATAATCATTGACTATCATAGAGAAAAAGTATTACATTGTAGTTATGCGCCAGTAGTATCAAAGGTGAAGCTTATGTAGACTCATCATAGATCACTTGGTTGAGATTTTCCCTATCTTATTCCTTTGATTTATTTTCACATACTAAACTGGTAGTTATAGTATACAGTTGGTGATTATCCCCAAACAGATGTTCAAAGAGCCATGTTCGGATATAAAGAAATTGTCCGCCATGTGCATATGCATAGTTCCAACAAAGTCCTTGTCTAGCTATGGATATGCCACATTCCCAAGTCATTATAAGATTAATTATCCTCCCCCACCACTATGAGCACATAAGTAATGTTTCTATCCAGACACAAGAGAAAGAGAGCAGCAACGGGTGTGTATACAAATTGATAATATCCAAAGCGCAATTCCTTCCAGGAACAAAATTCAAGATGGGAAACATTACTAGTAGCTTCGGAGTTGAGATTGAATGCTTAATTGCAACCCAGGAAGGGGACAGACCCCTAAACAAGCCCCGACAGTTTCAGACTTCAAAGGGCGGCCCAGTTATAGTAGAAAAGGGCGCCTCAGCTACGACAACTGTTGATGATCGTGTTAGGGAGGTCATTGAAGCTGCCCTGAAAGGCCACGAGGGTGATCAGGTTATTAAATCTGATGCTGAGCTCGAAGATGACGAGAATGCTTGGCACTTAAGAGAATACAGGCAATGGGACGTCAAAAGGGATATCAGTGTTCGCGCACCAGATAATTTCTATAATGACGATCCAAACCTGAGAAACTTTGGCTGGACAGACATTGAAGTGACCACGCCGGCTCTTTTAGCCACAGAGAAATCGTACGCTGAAGTTCATCGTGTAATTACTGCACTCAATGAGGCTTTTTGGCTAATTGCTCCAACTACAGCAGCTCTTCATATTCACTATGGTAGAGGCAAGAAGTATATTCCATTAAATGACTTGCGTCGAATGGCGGCTTTTCTATTTGCAGCTGACCCGATCTTAACTCAAATGCACCCAGACCATCTACGTAACGAAGAATCATTCTACTGTCCAAGTAATCGACTGTACAGTAACATTGCACATGGTGCTCCTGGACAAGCAGCTAATGACCATTTTGGCCCTCTGGCTGGTGAGCGGGTGCCTGAAGAAGTTCCCGAATCAGCTGATCCGCCTCAAGAGCCTGAATCGAGGCCCAAGCTTGATAGGGGGCGGAAATTCACATCTATATTCCCACGAGGGTCCCTCCCGTGCTACGTCATAGATCAAAGTGAGTTTGACAGAAGCTATCCCCCATGGATGCAAGACCGAGAGTATCTGCCCACGAGCGAAAAAGGAAAACCTCTGGCTATTGTAGCCGCAGCGAGAGAGCTCTTAGCCACAGAGGACGGACCAACTGTTTATATTCTGATGAGTGACTCGACTCCAAGACGATTCGCATATAACTTCAGGGCTTACAATATTGCAGAATATCGACGGCGGTATAGGATTGGTCCGGGGAGGATTAATCCCGCGTCTCAGCCCAAACGCACTCTTGAATTTCGGCAGGCTGCTGGTACAGTCAATCCCGAAGAGATCATAGCCCACGCTAAGATTGCAGTGCGATTATGTGAATGGGCTAGTACAACACCCATGGAGGAGCTGTGGAAGCAGATACTCGACTTAAGTGTAGCCGAGAAACACAGCGATTGGTACGACGTTTTCGACCTTTTAGCTGATCTTGATCTAGTTGAGGAAGCCAAGGTTGTCCAAAGACAGATGGCTAATGCACGTAAGATTGTGATTGCAGACGAAGAAGCAGGTTCCGTAAAACCTACCCCGGCAGTAACCAATCCACCATATGTGCCACCCGAGACTGCCTTATCTAGATTCCTCACATGGCCGAGATCTAGAGATCCACCATGTGTGCGATCCGAGGGTTCCTTGTCTACTATATCTAGCATCTTAACATGGCCTGGAAGATCTAGAAGACGTGGACATGGCCGAGGTTTTCGAATCGAGTCAGATGAGGGAGTTCCGGATACTGATTTAGATTTAATTTGGCTAGAGGGAGCATCTGACGGGCTTCCACCAGTATAAGAATACATGTAGTCAGGGTAATTATATACCTCCAAATCCTTGATGAGTATAAATTGCAGCCTTCGTGAAATTCAAGTGTTAAGCCATGGGTGACCAAGTGCATCCCACGCCATATTCCTAAGTGCCGGATCCAACCTCATCATCTTGATGAACAGATCTTTGAAAATTGGATCTATATCTCCCCTAGCCTCAAAAGACTGTCGGCTAGTTTCAGGATCAAAATCATTGGCAAGCGCTATCACGCGCTCGTAGAACGGATTCTCTTCTCCAATGTGTTGTAGGAAACCATTGAATCCGTCTTCATCTGCGAAATATGAGAGATGTCGTCGGAGAATGTATCGCCATGAGTCCTCCGCCTTTAGCTGATCGTTTCTGACAAGAAAACCCATCTCGTTCAACATCACGTATATCATCTATTCCGTTATTCATTAATAAGTTTGCAGTGTAGGCTCTGATTGTTTCATACCACGATCCCGAAAGAGAAAATATCAGATTCTTGGTTTTGATGGGAGCGGGCTCAGGGCTCGGGGCCCCTCCATAATTGGTTTTTGCAAAGGGGACTCTTTAGGTATTTCTTTGGTGGTATTATCACGGTAACTTCAAGGTCCGAAATCTGTACGCCTTTGACAACAGTATCGCCGTTAGTACCTTCTTCGTAGTCGATGAGAATATTGTTAGGTTTGATATCTATAGTTGGTCAGCACCTCGTATCAACACTTGTTCATTGGCTTTCGTAACATATCGTTGTGAAGAATATCCTTGTCATGGAAATCAGCCAAGCCACGCAAAGCACTGCGGAGGATGTCTTTTCTAGCCTCGGTAGATAGCTTCCTTTGGCTGAACTGGAGTAGGTCACCGATTAAGAACGGATAGATGAAGAGCTCGAATTCGCGGTTGGTATCAACCACAGGTCGCACGTTCGGACATGAAGAGACTAGCTTCTGGAGTTCCATTTGGTCTTTGAGTTCCCCCTGGATCATGTTTTTCACGATATATTTCACTGTCTCGGATCTTGGAACACTTAAATCAGCATTGTTCTCTACTGCGTATACACCAAGTTAGAAATACCTTGCGCGAAAAACACATAGTAAAGGGTTCCGTCGGTCGGATAGGATTTCTTCAATCTCAAAAACTCGGCCTGAATCCCCCTCCAGTAGTGTACCCGGTGTGAAGGGCTCCTCGTTAAAACAAGACGTGGCAGACATGATGGACATGGTACTGCGCTGCAACATCCGAGTTATTAGGGGGGACGTTCTTCGCTCTAAAAGCCCGAGGTATGAGGGACAGTGAGAGAAACATGATGAGCCGAGGGGGTTGATGCTGATTCAGTACCAATGTGTTATTGTGAAGACAATCAATAATTCTTAAAATGCGATGGTGGGTCAGAAATAATTTGCCTTTGTGGGTTTAGAGCCAACAGCGCGGACAGCCCTGTTTTTTTTACACCAAAACTCACCCTTTTTGGGATGCATTTTACCATTCATCAACGAGTTGTGAATGGAATAATTATAAGAAATCTATACAACTTTGGACTGGCTACCTTATAGTTCTAAGTTTCTAAATCCAATTGAGTGTAAAATAACCTTGTAACGTTGGATATATGTAATCCATGATATCCGTTCAATGGAATAAAATCTTAAGCTCACTTTACAGCTTGATGAAAGGCACAAATCAACAGATGTACTTGAGCCAATATGGTATGTCAAATCTAACCAATTCTTTATAATCGTGTCTTCTCTTGAATCATACGAACAAATTAATAAGTTTTGGTAGTGATAAATGGTGCTCGTACTGACCCGGCAGCCCGGTAGGTAAGTGTAGGCGAATTTACAGGGGCGCTCGCTTATTGCTGAAACTGATCCAATCAACCAATGTCACGATGCGGACCATTTCTATGGTGTAGGATCCACCAGCGTTGTTTTTAAAACCAACTGCACCAGATTGCGGTATACCTACCTCATACAGGAACTCTCTTTGCCCATCATGTCTCCTCGAGTGTATCCCTCCCCTCGGGTGTGCACCTGCAATCCATTCAATATCGCTGGGAGCCTAGCAAGACTTTGATCAATTGGGTCGCTCGTACTGCTTTGAATTGATCATCAAATGTCACTCTAAGTAAATGCATAAACGTTCTTTCCTACCAATATACTATGTGGTATACGAGGGCATGCCTTTAATTCGCCGTCACTTTGACACCGCCACAGGATCTACAAATCCGCACAAAGAGCCACAATTTAACATAGCTGCCTAGGCAGGCAGCAGGGGGACCTGTATATAAGCTCTTGTCAACCCAACTTCAATCTATCTTCTCAAGCTACCCCATCTTCCCAGATATCATATGCGAGCCTGTGATCACTCCTAAACGCATACCGAAGCACCGCGAACATGGTCTTCATCGCGCCCAGCTTCGACATCCCTCGACTCAACGCCTACCTTCTCACAGATCTTTCGGACGATGAGCTCAGCTCCTTCAAGAAGACGTTCGAGCTGGGCACGTACGCACCATTCAACCCCATCCTAGAACTTGTGATCAAGAAAGCGCCGGAGGACTACCTCGGCAAGCCGCACTCGTACATGCGGACCAAAGAGGACTCAGCCGGGCGCGTGGACTCATTCGTGCTGATCGACGAGCGCGCCGTCCAGGAAGGGGCGGTCTGGTACGTGGACCGGTTCGCGGACGAGGACGAGGTGGACGAGGAGCAAGCGGAGTCGACATCTGTGCTCTGGCAGATCCTAGTGAAGACGGAGTGCCTGCCGCTCGCCTACGTCAACTACTCCATCGGGAACATGTCCATCCAGGAGGACCTCGACAGCTGCGGCGTGGACTTCCCGGCCAAGGAATGCTTCGAGCAGTCCGAGGTGTATGACTGCGGCGGCCTGGACGTCGCCGCGGAGCGCCACACCCAGAACGCCTGGGCCACGGCTGAGCCCGGCGAGTTCGAGGTCAGCACCGACGAGGCGCTACGCAAGAACTTCGCGCCTATGCCGGACCGCGTGGGCCGGCTGAAGGAGGACATCGCGAAGCAGGCGGGGCTGCGGAGCGACTGGACGTTCTGCGGCGGGGCGGGGCCGAGAGACCTCCCGGATGGCACTAAGAAGGAGTTCCCCGAGGGCAGTGTCACTCTTCAGCTTTACTACGACCCCGACTTTCCTTGGCCGCCGTACAAGTGGCCTGAAGGATCGCTGTAATAAATGCGAAATATCATTAAGTTTAACAAAAGTTCTGGTCGCAACGATTATGTAGCCAAGGTACTAAAAGGGCACGGAAATACGGAGGGTAAAGGGAAAATGTTGTTATTAATTATGCCTCGTAGTGAACCAATGATATGGAATCCGAGAGGACTTATGTGAGATAGGTTTCTAACCTAGGAAGTTCGCTTGTTGAAAAGGGGTCTATGTATATGCAACCGTCCGTAATGCTGTGTAATGCTCGTATGAGTCCTAAAGATATTCAACCCAATAACATATCGTATCATCATCTAATCATGTACTCCTATACCTCCGGCCCGAAGTCCCCATATTTATACCGTTTCCTTGTGCAGAGGGTTGAGCTTCATGCTGAAGTTGTTGATCGCCGGGCCAGCGTACTGGTCCACCTTGGAATTGAACCCATCCTCGACCTTGTTCTGGTAGTGATCGATCTTGTTATTGACCTTGCGACCGACAAAAGTGCGGAAGCAGCCGTAGACACCAGTGCAGAGCCAGAAGATGGCATTCACGAGGTCAACCCAGACAGCGCACTTCATGAGCGCGACGCTAGTGCCCTCGTACTCGCCTCCGTCGCGCTTGAGGAAGATGGCGGCGAAGGTGCCGAAGAGGGCGATCCAGAGGACGAACAGGGTGAGGTCCCAGGCGAACAGGCGGTGCGACTGCATGCGGCTGAACGGGTTAGGGACGGCGTAAATCAAGCAGGTGACGCACGAGAACCCGGCGACGACCAGGGCGTACACCCAAGCGGCAGTCTGCGCGTTGCCGGCTTTGCGGTCTCGGTCCACACGGTTGCCATACAGGCCACAGACGATGATGGCAAGGATAAACTGGATGCCGCGCGCTACCCAGCGCAGCCACGTCTCGTATATGTAGATCTGCTTAGTGGCGGCACCTTTACCGAATTTGGTGGCCATTGATTTCAGAGGCATCTTCATTTTTTCTTCTTGGGTATCTGAGTGTGTTGGTGTAGATATGGGTATTTTCTTGTAGCTGGAGTAGCAGTCTTCGATAGCCTTGGGAAATCTAACTTAATGAGGGTAAAGAAATTGGTGATGGGAGACAAAGTAGAGTGAAAAGAAAAAAGTTTTGATAATATTAAATGATTATTGGAAGTGTGCAGAATGAATCGAAAACCAAAATCCAGCGTTCTACGCGTGTATTGTCAATGAAGGAAATATGTGTACAAGTAAGGAGTCACGATACCAAGAATACCAAGGAAGGGTTGGTCATATTTAAGTCAGAAAACAATAGAAATAGAGCCATTATTCACTCTGTGAATTGGCGACAAACAAGCGCCCAATCTGTGGAAATTCAAACGACGATAATTGACAAAGGGGGACCGCCAGGCCTTTGAGGTCTCCGTCGCTTGTAAGTTCGAAACAAAGACTTCTATATCTGGGTTTCCTAGTTGAAGCATCGTCAACCAATCGAAAGCCGGATCGTCAGTGGTCTGTGCGTTGTGTGTTGTCGCTGGCGCGGCGTGGGCAAAGACATCGACTGGCTACGATGCCACTAGGTATGAGACACTGGCGCTTAATAGCCGGTCTCAAACCAAGATGCAAACTCCCGACAGCGTTAATATACGCGAAGATCTGTTGCAGTGATCTATACTGGTATCCAGCCAGTCCATACATACAGATCTGTATATATATATAACAACGATTATCTCGTTGACTTGAAACAATTTGACGAGGCCTCCTCGTGATATGATGTTGTCACAGATCCGCATTATGACTGTGACTGCATCTGGGTAGGAGTTAACTGGAACATAATTGTACCCATATCAGACAATAGATGTTGAAAGTCTATTAAATAATGAGTGATTCGTAACATAAGAAATATGAACTTTACAATATTCAAACTTTTGAACCTGCCTGATTAATCTTTGTCATTTTGTGGCTGAATCGAGCTTCTTTGTTTTTAGCTATGGACATCATCTCGTTGAAGTGCTTGAATAGTTTAAGATTTACTCTAGGTCGAGAGAACCTAGAGATGGTCGGATTACTAATGCAGGAACAGTTGCAGGTATGATGGATGATTGCCTGTGAAGTTTAAAGTCGGCACGAGCCCGATGATGGAGATTGTAACTTCCCACAGCTGATCGGATGACCTGACATGGAGTGGAACCGCAAAGTGTACCTCGGCATATGTAACCCCGGTATACACAAGTTCCCGCTTCTCCAATTGGTCTATACTTGTATTACATCTTACATGAATAGCTTGAAAGTGACATCATAACTCTAGGTACTCCACATATTTCCGTCGCCCGAGTTGACAAGAACTCGGATCACATGCCAACGAAGAAAATAGAGAGTGACCGTTTAGGACACATGCCACGAGCTTGACGAGTAATGACGGAAAGAAACCGAAACGTCCCAAGTCATGCATTCCCTTCCCCACGAACAACCCCGGAGATTGATTTTAGATTTTATTAGTGAAGTGTTAGCACAGATGCAGGTATTCAGCCTAGGCTGATTGTGGGGATGAAGCCCCAGATGTAAGTGGGCTGGTATTGTCAATATCGGCGCGCTGAGTGGCTTAAAAGCCGATTTGATGTGCCCGTAGTAAGCTAGCTTAGTGGCTGCTTGCGGTAAAAGTTCCAGAATGGGAGGCACTAATCCACCCTAATAGCTGGTCCCAGTCTAGGTAGAAGTCCGAGAATCACATGTCGGTGTTACAACCACTTGCGGGATTACGTTGTAAGATAAGCTACGATGTAGAGCTCGGCAAGAAGTTGCAACGGCCGAGCTTTTAAAGCTTTAGAATGGATCCGCGCCAACAATAATCTTGAAGTCTTTTAAACATCTTCCCTTTTCTCAACTTTAATTCTCTTCAATTATTCCTATACACTTGTATAACCACAAATATAAATTTATTTGTACGGATAGCCGGTTCAATTCTTTCACCATGTCTAAAACCTTCTCTAAAAGCGACGTCGCATCACATAACAAGAGCGATTCGTTGTGGATCATTGTCGATGACGACGTCTACGATCTGTCAAAGTTCCAAGATGAGCATCCTGGTATGTCGCCATTTGAACCCTTTAAACAGTTTCGCATTCACGCGATTAACTTTCGGGACGTCGGAAAGCCATGCGCAATTCACGTGTCTGAATCGTAAATAAGCATACAAGAACAATTTACTAATCAAAGACTCAATCTTATGTAGGTGGGAAGAAAATCCTGACCCGAGTTGCCGGAAAGGATGCGTCAAAGCCATTTTGGAAGTACCACAACGAGAGTATTCTCAAAAAATACAAGCCATCGCTCCAGGTCGGATCACTAGATACTAAGCCCAAGGCTGAACCAACACCCGAGCCATCACCGGCGGTAGCTGCACCTCAGCCGACGAAGGAGACACAAAAGGCTCTGGTACCCACAACTGCGCAAGAAGAGACCGAGGCTCTAGAACCATATGGTGACCTAATTCCCTTCGCAGATCCCAGCTGGTACCAAGGTGTAGGTTTTTTCTCTCCCTCCCACTCCACCTCTTACTGCCATCACTTCGACTAATCAATCGAGTCTAGTTCCACTCCCCCTACGTCAATGAATCCCACGCTGCCCTCCGAGCTGAAGTTCGGGATTGGGTCGAAACTGCGATCGAGCCTAACGTTACGGAATGGGACGAAAAAAAGGAGGTCCCACGTGAGATATTCCTCGAAGCAGGTCGCCGAGGCTATCTTGCCGGTCTCTTAGGTGTACATTACCCTACGGAATACACAAAAAATACCGTCAAGTCGGTGTCGCCAGAGAAATGGGATCTCTTCCACGAATTAATCGTCACTGATGAATTATCACGTGTCGGATCCGGCGGCTTCGTCTGGAATATGATTGGTGGTTACGGTATCGGTGGCCCGCCACTGATTAAATTCGGCAAGAAAGCTCTCAAAGACAGAATCATGCCCGATATTTTGTCTGGAGAGAAGCGGATCTGTCTCGCGATCACAGAGCCCGACGCTGGAAGCGATGTTGCCAACCTGACTTGCGAGGCTAAGCTCAGTGAAGACGGTAAGCATTATATCGTCAACGGCGAAAAGAAATGGATCACGAACGGTATCTGGTGTGATTACTTCACCACTGCAGTCCGAACAGGTGGTGAAGGCATGAATGGTATTTCCTTGCTTCTTATCGAGCGTGAATCCGGTGGCGTGAGCACGAGGCGCATGGATTGCCAAGGTGTGTGGTCGTCTGGTACAACATACATCACCTTTGAGGATGTCAGAGTACCAGTTGAGAACCTCCTGGGTAAAGAGAACCAGGGCTTCAAGGGTAAGTTGCATATCGAATCCCTCACCCCCTAGCACGTGATCCAGATAACTAACTATGAACGCAGTCATCATGACCAACTTCAACCACGAACGCATGGGTATCATCATCCAATGTCTGCGCTTCTCGCGCGTGTGCTACGAGGAATCGGTCAAGTACGCGAACAAGAGGCGCACCTTCGGCAAGAAGCTAATGGAGCACCCGGTGATCCGTATGAAGTTAGCGCATATGGCGCGGCAAATCGAGGCCTCGTACAGCTGGCTTGAGAACCTCGTTTACCAGTGCCAGAAGATGGGCGAGACCGAAGCTATGCTGCGGCTCGGCGGGCCCATCGCCGGCCTCAAGGCCCAGAGCACCCTCACCTTCGAGTTCTGCGCCCGTGAGGCGAGTCAGATCTTCGGCGGCCTGAGCTACTCGCGGGGTGGCCAGGGCGCCAAAGTCGAGCGGTTGTACCGCGACGTCCGTGCTTACGCCATTCCCGGCGGCAGCGAGGAGATTATGCTCGACTTGAGCATGAGGCAGAGCTTGAGGGTTGCTAAAATGTCGGGTATGAAGTTGTAAGGAGGAGGTGACGATAGTCGAAAAGAGTACGATATGTGTACATAAATGGATTGGTTTGGGGTCCGTTCGTGGGCGCATGAATTGAATGTTCGGTCGGCGCGCTCAGGGTTTGCATCGCGATTGAAGACTTTGGATTACTATATTACACATTATTCGTTACTCATCAATTGAATAATCAGAAATCGTCATACTATTTGCTGTTGCTTGTTGAAGAGGTCATGACCCTTTCGGTCTACCCCTTTTCTTCGTTTAGCTCCATATGACCTTTCGGCTATTGTTCGGCTAATCTTGCCCCTGAACCCCTTTAGTTCCTTTTCACTCAGGTCAATATTCTGTTTCGTACCTTAAGATGTTTAACCTGCCTAGGATGATATCCTTAAAATCTGGAGTCAAGGACACCTGATAATTAGTCCTTATTTGGAATGAAGTTAGGCAGAGAGACTCATCATTTGCGCTTTAGTATGAGTCATTCTAAATATACCAACTACGGTTGGTGTTTTCATAACTTTGCTGCCTCATGTTACATAGTCAATAATATGGACTCATTCATTTTTACTTAATAACCTATACTATGTGGCAGAACTCGGATCTAACTAAGACCCAGGCCACACTACTACAAATAGAGGTAGAATAAAATACCTTTGCGCTTGCTTTTGCTTTGATCTTAAATATCAACGTATATATAATAATTATCATAGATTAGATACCGTTACATGGTAGTAACTCACGGAACTCATGCTTATAGTTTGACTAATTATTAGTTCTTATTTCAATACTACCTGCTAAATTGTAAATATAATACCATAACTGCCTTACAAATGCATGGGTGTCTCATATTTCATTTGCGGTAGTTCTATTCTTTAAACTAAGCCGCAGGTGTAGAAACCCCTTTATTTGAGTATTAAACCCAGCTACTACGAGGGAGATCCAAAATTTCTTAGGCTCCCGTG
Source organism: Jackrogersella minutella (assembly GCA_022578535.1). NCBI lineage: Eukaryota > Fungi > Ascomycota > Sordariomycetes > Xylariales > Hypoxylaceae > Jackrogersella > Jackrogersella minutella. Next base: position 19,654 of record MU388270.1, read on the forward strand.
ACGGATTTTCTTTTCCAGAAAAGGCGGTTCATTCATACCTAACTGAGGACAATACAATAATCATTCTAGTAGGCGAGAGGACTTGGTAGAATATTATGTTACGGAGTTAAAGCGTTTATTCTGCTTATAAATATACGTAGCGTACCTAGGTACGTTCCTCTTCGACTTATCCATAGGCGCCTGAGGTTATCACAGCGGCCAGAATTATTAGGGTGCAAGGTTGTCTGATTTATGTGTACCTACCTAGGTACCTAAGTACTATAAACTCAGTTATCAAGCCGCGCGATGCAGTACCCCCATAGTTTTTACTATTCTACATGCCTCCTGAGAAACAATACTTATTAGTTGTACCTGCATGTCGACTCGAGGCACCCGTGGAAACGAATTTTTCAATGTGCCTAGACACACTGGACTTATTTAACGTACTTCAACTTTTCCACCTCATACCTCTTCCATCCTTACATCCCAACCTAACACATACCAACCTGACCCAACCGACATCTTCACCCACATTCCCTATTAAAACCCTCTACAAATCCGACCACTAGAAGGTATAATATTTATTTCTGTATCTTACGCTATGCATTATTTCTTTTCATGTCACCTTTTTACATTACTATTAACTCAACATCTCGATCCATCCAAACAAGATGTCACCTCATCCCTTGTCCTTTCTTTATCTTCTATTAAACATTCGATCTGGACCCAGTGCCGCTTCATTTGGATTCATCGACAGCCTCATTGCGGTGCCTTCACCACCAGACCTAATACAAAACATGTTGCCTCGCCTAACAAACGCAGATGTTAGCGCCTCTTCTTTACATTTTATCAATATGCCCTTTCTACATGGATGCTAACGTATAACTTGTTCACTAGTCAATCACTTCTACTCTTAGGTTTCCATAGCCGAATCCGGGTTGGTTATTGCTTCACGAGCAACTACATCCAACTTCGCAATGGATAACAACAATCGTCGTACCATTGATGGAATTTACCACTCGCGCCCCTTCACTGAGAGAGGCCCTACAGCAGCAGCACAACCAGTACCAGAGGCTCAGCAGTCTCGGGCGATATCGTCTTTAACGTGGCGAGACCGTACCGCTCAAACTCAGGGACGAAGCACTGCTGGAAACTGGGGTGGTCCCAACTTCCATATCGCCAATTCCCCGGATACAGAACAGTCCGGTGTACTTAGGGAGGGGGAAGTCGTGAACGCAAACACGGAGGATCCCCCACACAGACAATTCGTTGCGACTTTCCCAAGCCCATTCATCAGCGCATTTGGGCGACCACCGTTCCAGATCTACACACCTCAGCCCACAAATGAGGATGGATACATCCCTATGGGCCGAATACCTACATGGTATGCCAAGAAACTTCTCCCAGCAGAGGTCTGGGAGAAACAACTCGAGGCCACTGGCATATCTGGAAACTACGGAGGAAACATCTTCCTAGAGTCCAATCAATCCGCCAATATACCGGAGGAGCTTTCCACCGCGTTGTGGCTCACGAACCTCCCACCCGACTGCACCCACCAGCAGCTTCTAGGCGCCATCCGGGGTTGCGGCAAGATCTACGCCACCGTCATCAATCCCCCTATCCTCCCCGCCAACCGCAACACCCGGAGCGCGCCGCACACGACCTCGGCCTCGAAGCTCGTATTCTTCGACCGCCAGGGCCTCGACAGGCTCGTGGCCAAGTCGCAAGCTGGCGAGTTCTCCGTGGGCGGGTACGTGCCGCGGGTGCGTCTGAACCGGATCCGGTCGGCGCCGCGCGAGCCCGGCCCGCACTGCCGCGTCCTGCACATCGAGGGCCCCAGCTGCATCGTCAACCAGAAGTTCCTCAGCGACTTCTTCAACCAGAAGTTCAGCTACGAGCTCGAGGCCGTCATCACGCTGGGCACATATCCCGCGCACGCGCGGGAGAGCCAGTACGCTCGCCAGGAGTGGCGCTTCGGTAGCTTCCGCTGCCAGGCCGAGTCCGCGCGCCAGTCTATTGCGCGGGAGAAGAACCGTCGCAATATGAGCGACGCGGAGTTCCTCCTTTGGAGTCAGGTCATGGTGCACTTCGGAGTTGACCCTTGTGCTTGATGGGCTTTGTAGAGTAGTGTTGTGTTCATACACCGTTCTGGGTGACAGATTGTAGACACACATGACACACATGGTGTGGGAGTTGGGTTTGCATATAGACTCTGCGTCAGAATGGCGTAGTATCCCAAAGGGGGGTCTGAGTCTTATGGCGTTTGCCCCCATGGGGGGTTTGGTTTCCCGTCTGGCTTGTGTCTATCACCATGGACTATTTCTTTTGTTTCCCGTTCAGATCATTTTTGTTGGCAAATGGCAAACAACTTGCATTGGATAGGTCTACTTGGCCGATAGATTGATACACCCCGATAGATCTTATGACTACCTGTCATCTAGAGAGAATATGATTATTTTGCACTGAGAACATCAGCCAACAACTTTGCAGCAAACCGCCACACTTGAAACATAGTCGTTATTCCGCGTACTGGCCAGTAAACAATGATTCATCCTTTTGCTCAAGGCTTTAGCCTGCTGAAAGATACGGCATATGAGGTATGGTTGTGTGTTTTGACTTGACAATCTAACTGAATGAGTGATGGGGGAAGTCTTTTTTATATACAAGTCCATTCCAAGACACCCTGTACTGTACCTGAAGGCAGTCCCTTGACTACTCACTTCAGCATAGCCTTAGTTAGACCCTAGCCTATATTTATACTCAAATGTTAGCTATCTACAAGAACCTACCTAGGTAGATAAGCTTTTCTAAGTGTATGTAACAGACTTGTTGTTTACGGAACAACTCACATGAGTCCTGTCAAATGCCATGAGAAACTAGTTGAGGGCAAATACTTTACATTAATTTTAATTTCTACTAGATTTGAAAGGCTTTCTGCTGAACAAACTACTGTCCACTGAACAGGCTACAATAGAGGCACACAGCCGCGCACATGGATATACTAGCCAAGGTGGCTCATGAACGACTAGCAAAGAGCCATTAGGCAAGCTGCATTGTACCAGATGAAACGGAGGCCCAGGAGCAAGCCACAAAAAAATTTGAATTGAATGCAAAGGATCCATATCAGGAACAAAATGTCAAATATGTGAGGTCATCTGGTCATCGTAGTATGTAGACAAGAAAGAATAGAGACTTTTAAAATAAAGTGTCTAAAATTGACTGGTGAAAGTATTCATAATGGGATAGGGCAAAATAAGATTACCCCTGAACCCCTGGATCATATGGAGCGGAATAGCTTTATAACATAACCTTCTACTTGAGCTATGATGAAGAGGAATTTTAATCCAAGCTGAAGTACTGTGTACCAGTTGTGGCATTAGCATTCCAAACTTCCTCTGCCACAGCCTGCGCAACAACAAATATGCCCGTCACGTTGATATCGAGCTTGAATTGTTTTTATTTATTGCCTTGTATCCTTATCTAATTAACGACTGTATCCAATTTGTGTCCTCTGTATATCCCGCGGTGCCTCCGCTAATATCAAAAATTCGTCTGAACGAAGCAGCCAGAAATTCTATGCTGTGTCCATTGTTTGGAACTCCGGCGCATGCTACGAGACCTCTTATGAGATATCGAAGACCTGAAGCCAACTTTGCAAGTACATCTACCGCTCCTTACATTTCTCACATGGCACTAGTAGTAGGGTACAACGCCGTATTGCCATTTTGAGGAGGCCTCGACGTTTTCTAGGGAGGATGTTTGCGTCTTAACTATAGAGGGAGACAACGCCGGCGCCGCTTTCAGTGATTATTAAGCCGGAAATGTTCTATCACTGGCGCTGATGGTTTTCCTTGATACTTCTTGGTCTTCCAATACTTGGGGCCATGAACATTGGAGTCGCTTATCGTGTGCTTTGTTCAAAAACAAGTGATTCTCTACAAGGACCTAATATGTTACGTAAGATTATCTTGATCATCGATAATCTACTTGATAATATCGCCTCCGAGGGTGTTGTGCCAACGTAGCTGGTCATCACTGACGTATGGCCTATGTATGCATCCCCACATCTGTCCGTGTCTGTGATCGTCTTGGTAGACTTGGGGAATGTGGGGTAGGTGCTGATGGATCTATCGAGCGGTCATTGTCAGACCTTACAACAAATTCCTCCAGTTGTTGAGCGAAGTTGCCTTTCCGCCTTTCCGTAAGGCGGCCCGATTGACACGTAGAAATATTGTAACAGAGAGTCACAACTAGGTGGGGAAGTTATACCCGGAACTTGTCCTGGTCCCGAGACACGGAAGTGAGCTGCGGGTGTACCTTGGCGAGATCTCATGTAAAGTAGTATGCAGCCGCTGATCGGAGGTTGTTATGAACACCTCATATACCGGACTGGTTGAATCCTCTGAATACAATCATCAATTTCTATATCGTACTTAAAGTTATATCGACTTTTCTACCGAATTATGTCTAAGGCTAGATTAGTTCCGCGTCAGCTGGAGGGAAAGTTGGCCATAGTAACAGGCGCATCAAGGGGTAAGTCCATGATTCTATCGAAACATAAACTTTTAGACTCCTATAAAAGCTCAGGCACTTGTGTGATCATGATCTAACTCGTCCATAGGAATTGGAAATGCCATAGCTCGCGATCTTGGGACGAAAGGAGCCAATATTCTTGCTATCTACACATCGGAATTCTCTATAAAGCCTACCGATGACTTGTGCGCGGAGCTAAGTTCTAAGCATGGCGTCGTTGCTGTCTCCTGCAGAGCTGACCTCCTCGAACCCGAGAGAGCCAGCACCGAGATTGTCAGCGCCGCCAAAGCCGCGTTCGGTGACAAGGACGGGAATTTAAAGGTTGATATTCTGATCAACAATGCAGGCGTTGGAGGTGACTATCCATTGGGCGAAGTTCCGGTGTCAGAATTCCATCGAATCTATACGGTCAATGTCCTGGCACCGATGTGCGTGACGCAAGCTCTGCTGCCCTTCCTCCCGACAGATCGATCGGGTCGCATTGTGAACATCAGTAGCGTCGCGTCTAGTATGGGTTTCAAAACCCACACGCTGTACGGCGGAACGAAAGCAGCACTTGAGGCTATGACACGTACATGGGCACGTGAAGTCCCCGAAAGAGCTACCGTGAATGCCGTCAATCCCGGTCCAGTCGAGGGAGATATGTACTTCGCAGCGGGCGAGAAGTTTTGGAAACAGATGGAGCCATTCCAGCTTGCCTGCCCCTTAAGCGCTGTGCGAGAGGGGGTAGACAGCCCGGAGTTGTTGAAGCTAGCAAAGGAACAGATGGCCGGTCGTCGGCCAGCATATTTCAGGGAGGTTGCCGCTGTTGTTGGCATGCTTTGTGGTCCAGACTCAGCTTGGTGCACAGGAAGTGTGATTTGTGCCAATGGAGGTCTTAGGTTCCAAGCTTAGTGTAGCTAACCAAGACCCCTTGTTTTACGACAACATCAATAATCGGAGCGAAATTCTCTTTGTCGATGAGCTATTTATCAAAACTGCTTTACAGTAAAGGGATTGTAAGTTGTGGAATTTGATGGCATTCAAACGGTCTGGTAAGCTTTCATCAAAAGAGGTCGTAGAGGCGATTTGTCTTTGGACAAGAGAGTTTAATTCGTCAAGCCGGCGCAGTGAATCACCCATAGATAGTGCTTGAATGCCTAGGTACTACAGTTAGGCTTCCCATATATTGTACCCCTAGGTCCGCATCAGGGTTAGGGTTAGGGTTATCTTTTAGCCCTAATCCTAACAACTACACTGCTCTACACGCCATCTGCGACGAGGCCTGCACGGGTATTATTTTTGGCATTGCTATAACGAGTAACCAAGTTTCTATCGTGCTATGAAGGTCCTCGCCAAAAGTTTCGCCAGCTTCCCTTTCCAAGGTTATCATACTGTATTAGCCTCACGCTAAACCTCACATCCAATAGTGGTCCGGCCACTAGAACTCAGCGACCAACCGCTATAACCTAGGGGACTCAGCCACTGGAGGAAGAAGCTACACCGTGTAAACAGGTCTGGGTTTCATACGGCCTTTCCCCAAGTCGAAGTCAGATGGGGGACGTCTCATAATGGGCCACATTACGACAACAGCCAAACCGCTAATTCAATTTACTACAGTGTTTGGTGGCTTAAACGGTAAAAACACTGTATTTTATCAGTAATCCCCTGCAGTCACAGCGCTTTATAGTCCCTGACCTCCCTATAACACTAGTGGCTTATTGATAAAATACAATAAATTGAATCGGTGGTTTAGCAGTTTTCATCACTTGGACGGAGTACACGGGGGAGCGAAGGGTAATGGAAAGTCATCATTGCAAATTTCAAGGCATCATGTAACCATAATTATACCTCTCCCTACGCACCTTAAAACCAAAATAACCCCAAGCGCACCCCCCCATCATCAGTTCAACTCCCTAGTCCCAGCCAGCTCCCCCATCACCGCCGCCACATCTTTCACTGCCTGCTCCGCATCCCTGCTCCAGGGCGCCATCTGCAGGAACCCGTGCGTGAGCCTAGGGTAGTGTCTCCAAGCAACCCGATTCCCAGCCATGCGCAGCTTCGCGGCGTACTCGACGCCCACGTCGCGTAGGGGGTCGAAACCACACGTGAACACAGCGGCGGGGGGCAGCCCGGCGAGCTTGTCGGCGAGCTGCATGCCGGGGGAGACGTAGCGGTGGGCGGGCGGCACGGCGCGGTTGGGGGCGCGGGGGAGGTAGTGGTCGGCGAAGGCGAAGATGCCGTTGCACTCGAGGTACAGCCCGGAATGATTCTCCGTCGCAGCCGGGGTATCAAACGGCAGGCGCGCCTCGGGGTACAGCAGAACCTGCGCCTTGAGCGGGGCGAGCGCACCCCCGTCCTTCAGCCGCAGCGACAGCGCCGCCGTCATGTTCCCGCCGGCAGAATCGCCGCCGCCGAGCACGCGGTCCCCGTCGATGCCGCGGCGCGCGCCCTCGGGGCCCCGCGTCCACCGCAGCACGTCCTCGTACTCGTCCAGCTGCGTCGGGAACGCCCACTCCGGCGCGAGCCGGTACTCGACGCCGATGGTCACCATGTCCGCGGCCTCCGCCAGCATCCGCAGCCCGTTCTCGAACTCGTCCACGCTGCCGACCGTGTACCCGCCGCCGTGGAAGTAGATCAGCGCCGGCAGCTTCTTGCCGCCGTCGGCGGAGTCGGAGCTGCGCGGGTAGAACAGCCGCACGGGGATGGTGCCGTGGCGGCCGCGCACCCCTTCGAACTGCACGCGGCCGATCGGCGCTTGCCTCTCTTTGGGGAGGTTGTGGAACCCGAACACCTCCAGGTGGTGCCGTCGCTCCGTGTGGAAGTCTTCGTTCCCGCCCAGCCGCAGTTGTGGGTGTTTGTCTAGGAAATCTTTGATGGATGGCGCGAGAGTCGTCCTGTTACCGACATTAGGGATCTCCTGCTGGCTGGGCATATTCGTACTATTTGCTTGTCGATACTCTCAGATGTACTAAGGGTGTCTTGATTTTTACCATCGTTTTTGGATATTCCGGACCTCGGGTTGAAGTATATAGATCTGTACATCTAAGAGGCCATAGCAAGATTTACAAATCTATGAATTCATATCAGCTGTTTCTTGCAGTAGCTACCTGTGAAGGCAAACACAATGCACGTTATTATGTTACTATGATATCAGCTGTACGTGACCCGTGTTGCTTTCACCAGACTCCGCCAATCCCCATCGTCCTCTTCTTGGATTCGGGAAAGCCTGAGAATAAACTTCTAAAGTTAGGTACGAACGGGCATATTTGATCAGCCCATTCCGGAGTCACCAGAAGGGTCTGATGTAATCCGTCAGTCATCCCGGGCCCGGCTGAAGATATATTAGTCAAGAGGGGAGTACGGATCCGCACTATGTTACAGTTCGTAAGTCGGAAATCAAGTAAAATAGATTGAAAAAAAAAACAAGATAGGTTGATTGAGAATCGTAGTCTCAGCTCATCGTAATACTAGCAATACATGATATTTCTCATCAGCAAGATCCAGAAACACCAGTATATCATACCTGTTGGTATCTACTCTTTGTCCATTCATCGCCATAAACTCCGATTTTGTTGTAAAGCCAGCAACACCATTTATCAAGCAAACCCATCCCAGTAGCAACGCACGTTTGTATTTCGACCAGCCCAGCGAGTAACATTGCTTGCTTTCTCCGAAGGCGAACGAGCACTACGCCGTCCCACGAGGTTTCGCCTTCGCCTTCGCCTTCTCCTTCTTTTCAACCTTGACCTTCTTTTTCTTCGCCTCGTTCTGCTCTTCTACCTTTCGCTTGTGCGCAGCTTTCTCTTGGTCTGTTTTCGGGACGACCTTGAAGAAACCTTCTAGCCGAGCCTGCTGCGAACTCTTGGTAGCTTTCTCTAGTCGTGCACCCCCAGCACGAACTCGGTCCTCGTTGAAGCCCTTGTCAACCGCCAAGAACTTAACGAGCCCCTCGAGATCTGGCTTCTCCCACTTGAAATCGCAAAGCGGGTCGTCCGCCTTACGTACGTCTGGTTCAAAGAACAAAGCTCGTGCATCCTCGAAGGGCCAGTCTTCGGGTAATGTGTATTTTGAATCGTTCTGGATGTACTCGACCACCTTTTCAAGTGTACCATGTTGGCGTATTAACTTTAAGGCGGTCGTAGGTCCGATCTTAGGAATGGGGTCGAGGTAATCGCAACCGAGTAGGATACATAGGTCAACGAACTGTTTGGGTTAATCTTTACATTCCATGTGATTCTAGGAAGAAATCGACCGACCTGCTTGCGATCCATATTCAATCCCTCGAGGACCTTGTCCACGTGAATCTCCTGGATGGGTTCCTTCCTCTGTTCGCTGAAGGTCAAATGACGCAACAGGACCGGGCTGTCAAAGCACAACGTGTCCATATCTTCACTAGCTGCTGCGAAAACCTTTCCGGCTCGGGCAAGGACGGCACACTGTGCCTCAGCTTCGGTTGGGGCAACGATGTAGGGTATGCCCATCAACTTCAACAGCTGTTGGCATTCAGCGTTGTGCTCCTTCGTGACTCGGACGGTTCGGCGTGAGAACTTCTCTACATCCTCGGCTGTACCAGTTTCCTTGGCCTCTTCAAGACCCTCCTTCGCCTCTGCCTTACGCTGGAAACGACGAGCTAGTTCACCGGACTTCAATTTGGGAGGTGCACCGTCAAATACGTAGAGGGGTTTAATGCCATTGTCGACTATGCGTAACGTACGATAGAACATTCCCATGAGATGAGACGTCGTGTCGCCGGACTCGTTCGTGAGTTGTTGGCCATCGGAACGGACCGCGATAAGGAAACTGTAGATGCTCATGGAACTATTCGTGAATTAGTCTCTACTCGTGTTATCTAACAATAATTAATGTTACACATACGCATCCTAGTATGATTGGAATTAGTATACCCATCTATTAGCCCATTCTCTAATAGTAGTTACTCACAATGGCGACCTTGCGACCGAACTGATTCTTGATTTCACCCTCCTTAATGGCAGCAGGGGCCTCATCCTTGATGATTGAAAATAGGTTCTTAATACCCATGGTGACTTCTTCCCGGATATTCTTGGTGTTTTATTTCAGTGAGGATTGAAATGAACAGAATACCCAGGTAGATCATGAGAATTTGGGTGTTGATGATGAGGCGTGAAAGTAGAAAGGTGAAAGTTCTAAGATGTGAAAAGGTAAAAGTAGAGTTATGGAGTGATGTCACGGTTCGATGCGAAACTGACGCGCCCTAAAAAAGTTGAATTGACAAGCTGACGCGCCCCTTCCAACCGCGAAAAGTGGGGGGAATTCGAGAACATATCGTAGGTACTAAGGTACAAGCTAAAAGCGTACTAGTTAAACTTCTTCGCCGTTAAATCGCATAGTTGGCTCTAGCGCTATGAGATAACTAAATTTTTCATATTTCAGGGGGTTCGGTTAAATCTCATCAAATACCTAGAATCAAGTTCAATAAAAGCTAATGTGATCCAAGATGCTGACTCATTCCTACTTATAGTTCCATTTAACAATCCATTCAATAATGACAATCGTAACATGGGAACAGAAACGTGGCATTCTGCCTTTTTCGAATTGGCACTGGTTATCGGTGCCTCTTGAAACCGCAGCTGAGTCAGTAGACCAAAGGGCCGGATAGTCTTCCATCGACAGCTTGGGTAATTGACCAACTCCGCCAGGATAATACGAATTAACCTTATGTCAGGAGCTTTGTAGAAAGCAAACAGGTTTGAAATTCTAAACAAATTGCAACACGGACAATTATCAACTAATAACGCTTTTAGGCCGTCGAGCGTTTGATAGAGCTTAAAGAGCTCAGAGAGAACGGAGAGAAGAAATTGGCCAAGATTGATCTGTATCGACAACAACAGATGTCGGCCTTGGCGACGTCCTTGACAAACTTGCCGATTTTAGTGATAGAGACTTGGAGCGAATCACGAACTGGATTAAGTGTGAACTTGAGTTCCGCTAAGTCGGTCACACCTTGAGCAAGAAAAAGAGAGTCTGATTGTTAGGACCTACACTTGTGAAGAGAGCTAGGGAGCCGCGTTGCGGCTCAGCCACTCGGGCCACGAGCCACTTGTGGCTCACACGGTCCCTCACTTAAATAGCTGCCTCAGGCACCAACCTTAGTGACCATGAATCTTAGACCTTTGAAACCTTCCACTTGGAATAGAGGCCTAATATCTAGTCGCCACCCGACTCCCAAAACGACAATGACGTGCCCTCCGAAACCCACGTCAACCATCCCCGGCGTTGCCTTCCCCCTTCGCCAACACCTCGGCGTTGACGTCACCCTTCGCCACCCCGGTGTGGTCGTTTCGTTTCGGTCGTTTCGTTTCGTTTTGTTTCTCGTTTCGTTTCGGTTTTCCTCTCGGTTCTCGTTTCGGTTCTTTCGGGCCCGGCGTGGCACATGTATCAATAGCTAGGACTTAAGTGGTTGTGGTTGCTGGGATTTTCCTTTGTTGTGTTTATCATTTGTTATCAGACCATATGATATACCTCGTGGAGGTATAAGATTCTTGTTGTGGGAGACGTCCCTTGTCAAAACTAGGCTTGTTGTGTGCTGGGGCAGCAGTCAAACGGACCCAACGGATAACGACGAGGACGTCGTCTTTTCATTTCGTTGGGGGGCAGGTGTTAGGACCTACACTTGTGAAGAGAGCTAGGGAGCCGCGTTGCGGCTCAGCCACTCGGGCCACGAGCCACTTGTGGCTCACACGGTCCCTCACTTAAATAGCTGCCTCAGGCACCAACCTTAGTGACCATGAATCTTAGACCTTTGAAACCTTCCACTTGGAATAGAGGCCTAATACTGATCGATGTCGTCCAGATGCCGGATTCAGTACTACCACGTATATATTTAACAGCATATACATATTCCATATGTAATGAGGGTCGATAAGGGGAATACACCGCTGAAGCCTTCACAGGCACACATCAATCACTCTCCAAATGCTTAAATACATGACCTATCGGTCAGGTTAGCAACTCGTTCACAATATCAAAGTCAGAGGGGATTTGTCACAACGACATGGCGAATCGTGTTAAGGTATTTATAACGATCGTCTTAATCTTCAGAATATGTATCGTCTTCCGTCCAAATATGTATTTTAGATGGTATACTTATACCTTGGGCTGTCATCTCCAAGTTCTGCAAGCTCTTCTTCGGATAGACTCTCGTGGATGGGTTTAAGGTGGCCTTCGTCGCGTCTCCTGTTCTCCCTAGCAAACCAAAACCACAGGAATCCGAATAGGCAAGCGGACATCGCCACAAGAGATAAAGACACGGCATTTCCGACGATATAACGTGGGCCATCTGTACTGGGACTAATAAAAGGTTAGGGATCTAGTCACGAGCTCGAAATAATGGAATATTGGACTCACTACATGAACGATGACATAATGCCCGCAGCATTTCCTGAAGTAAGTTGCATGCCGTTCCCAGTTGTGCGTTTACCATATCGTGGGGTATTACTCGGCAACTAGACTTATGTCAGCCATCAATAATTCCGCCTAGGGGGGGTAGCGAAAACTAACCCAAGCTAATGGCAGGCCAACTGTGACATAGAGCCCAGTAGCCACGAGGAAGCAACTTTAAGCCGTTAGACATCTTCAAAGAGCCAGATTCATGACGAGCCATACCCAAAATAGTGCACACCTGCAGATGAATCTGAGAGAAGCACGCCATATCCAACCACACTAATCACACCGAAAATCACGCTGAACATTCCGCGCATCTGCATGCGGTCTGATAGGACTGCGATTCCCATATAAGTCATAGCGCCAACGAAGTAACAGGGAATGGTTAGCAGTTGAATCTCCGCGGTCGACCACTCCCCAAGGCCACGTATTATTGTTGGCAGAAATGTCGAGTAGCCTAAGGCAATAGGTCAATAATCCTGCCACTGTGAGTCAGGGACTGGGGCTGGAGACTTACCATAGAGTAGGGTATCGACGCCGAACTGGCCGACACAGAACATCCAGATCTTCCAGTCCCGAAACGCAGCCAGCATGTCATTCTTACTAAATTTCTGCCCGCTCTCCGTAACTCCATAATGACGCAGATGTCGCGCGGTGGCGAACTTCTTCTCTTCAGGAGTCAAGAAGTAAGCATGGTCGATATCGTTCGGTAAAAGGAAGAAGGCAACAACACCTAGTACAATACTAGGGAGACCCTCGATGATGAAAATCCATCTCCAGCCGCTATAGCCAGCCACACCCGCCATTTGACCAATACCATAGGCTAATAATCCACCCAAACCACCGGCAATAGCAGCGCTCACGAACAAGTAGCCAACGCGCAGAGCGAGCTCCTGTTTCGTGTAGAAAAAGGTGAGATATACATTGAGCCCCGGAAAGAGCCCGGCTTCTACAACACCAAGGATGAGTCGCACGGCGATGAGCGCACCATAGCTGTGGACGAAGCCTGTGCACGTGGCTATAATACCCCAACCAACTGCGATGAAGGCAATGTACCGCGACGGGGTCAGGGGCTTTAATACCAAGTTTGATGGTATCTCAAACAATAAGTCTAAAAGGACTTAGGGTCAGTGCCTCACAAATGAGAAGCCATCTACAAATGGCTCGATGCACCATAGCTACTATTTGGATGGGGATGACTAACACGTAACGAAGAAAATCGAAACAGCCACCTGGAACTGATTTCCTACTAATCTCAGATCGTTCTCCATATTATAGAGACGTGCATTGCCAATGTTCACGCTAGAGAGGTTAATTGAAAAGCTCGTAGGATAAGAATGATTGATGGAGAAAATACCGGTCCAAAAAACTAAACGTGTCTACACAACTCATTGTCAGCGACTATATTCAATCATAGTAATAACCGACTTAAATCGAAGTCTATTCGTAATACTCTCAGAAAAGGGGATATCAAAGGACTAACAAAGTAGCATCACTAGGGGAATAATGTGTAAGTCAAGCTTGCGCAAAAGTTTCTTCTCATCCCCGCCGAACGTCGGATCTGTCGCGGCCACGGCGTCGGCGTCTTGTATCTTAATTTTCGACTCGGACATGTTCGGTGTATCGATTGCCATGGTTTGAAGTTGAAGCTTCTATAAAACTAGGAGCTCCTAATTGGAAATGAGAGAAGCTTGGTTCAATCGGAAGGAACCCGGATGACTCTATTCGGGAGTGACACACAATTCGATGTTTCGGATGAGACTGAGACAGTGAGACTATAGCAACCCGAAGATCGAAAATTTCCGGCTCCATCAGATTCAACACCCACGCTACTAATGTAGCTAGATAAAATGTAGATGATCTAGGCCACAAGGTTGTGTCACTAGTAGTAAGCCGGGAACTTCGAGGAATACTGCCTGAAACCCGGTGGCGACACGGATATAACGAATAACGAAAAGATAAAAGATAAAAAAAAATGAAGTTTTACAATTTGATGATACCTCCCGAGTCTTAAACTAATGGTAATCAGCTACCATTCACCAATTACCAAACCCCATTGTTGCATTCTTCAGAATCAAATCTCAGCCCCAACGTAGGATTTGCATCTTGACCCTACACTACCTAGGGTAGCTTGGCTGCTCTTCTAGGTAAATCCGACTTGATAACCCACAATGGGGAATTAATAAGCATGCAAACAGCTCCAATACGTATGTGCAGACGGGATGAGCCGATTGGATTGGTGAAGGAGAAGATAACCTGAATGTATTTTCGCCCAGACGATCTTGAGCCAGGGTAGGTAATAGATAAGATAATAAATAATCAAGAGTGGGGGGAGAGAGAACTTTTAGAAAAGGGGGGGACGCCATGATTTTATTAAACACCTACTACGTATTTATTTCGACCATATAACTTTTAAGGTATATCCGAATAAATGTTATTCAAATAGCGGAACACTAGGCAAAACGAGGGTACAAAAGATAAACATAGTTAGATTATTCCTCCATCTTGAAATCAGGGCCCGGATCAATTCCACCGCACTACACCAAGGCCTTTAGTGTAGTGCAGTGGATATATCCACGAAATCCCTTGGTGTAGTGGATTAGAGTGTACACCAAATGGCCTTGGTGTAGTGCGTGTATGTGGGTGGATTAGGATTCAGGGACCCACTATTTTTACTGTCAGTACCTATTGTTTACTCAATGAAGCTATTCCTATTCACGTCGTCGCCCCCCTGGAGTATTAAGCCACCCTCTAGCCCACGGATTATGAGTAAAGTCTGGTTCGGGGGTAGATTCCGGGGTATCATCGAGCTGAAATCAGGCTGGCAAGTAACGCCACCACTGCAACGCCGTGGCAACCAAATGATGGCCACCACGCTTGCAACGCAACCCATATAGGATTTTTTTATATTGCGCAACCTGCAACGCAATCCACCGAAACCACCTTTGGTGGCCACCGGTGGCCACCAAATGTGGCTCAGCTGGTTCCACTGTTAGTGAAGCCACACATAATCCTTTGCCACAGCACTCGCCACGTCCCTTAATTGTTAGTGCTACCACTAAAAGTAATAGTAATCCTTAACAGTGGGCCAACACCCCTGCTACGCCCCATTAAAACTCCACAGTTAATACACTCAATTCAATTCCACTACACACACTGAGGCTTCATGTGTAGTGGATGACTAAATTTAAAGTGGGTCAGTGTAATTGAATTGAATTGAGTTGGCTTGGCGTTGGTGTACACCAGTGGATTAACGTGTAGTGGTTCCGGGCCCTGCTTGAAATTCAACTTGAACTACACCTAGGACCTAGGTAGATGGCCGATTTCAACCCGCGCTCCTACCACACCCGTAAGTCAATCCCTCCCTTAGGTCAAACTTCATCGTCCGGGTCCCGCTCAAGATCAGCAACGGCGCGGAAGCCATGGAGCGGCCCGGCCGAGTCCATCAAACCATCTGGATCGCGAATCGAGAGTGTATGGCGGTTAGGAATTGTGATTCCGCCACCGCGCTCGTCCAGCTTGACGATCGATGGGTGCACCGATGACTCGGCACCGTTCGCAAGTCCTCGATCCTGCTCTATCTCATTGACGCTCTTTACCACTTGAAAGTTACCAGCAACGCCGCTGGGCTCCTCGTACATGCTGAAGAACGGGAGCCCTGCGTCGGCATACGTGGATGCTTTGACAGGAGAGGGCGGTGGTTTCTTCCCTGTGACTCGGCGGAAGGCGACGCTGTTGAGGATCTGTAAGGGGATCGTCATCGTCATGTCCTTGGCCCACTGAGTCGCATCCATTGTGTCCTCTACGATATTCTGCTCGATCCGACCGCCAGCCGCAATCCCCATGGGAACAGTACAGTCACCAGCACGGATGGTACGGATCATATGCAATACGCTACCCTATACAGAGTTAGTATCAGATCCAGGCCACGGCATCCTGGGGGATACGACTTACCCTCTGGATGTTGTAATCACTCAACGTTCTCCCTATTGGGGTCTTAGCGGGGTTCTCGATTATCAATGCTTTGCTCACCATTTTCAAGTATTTTTCCTCCACAAACAAAATAAAATAGATTAGGTGGGCAGTCTTCTTTATGCTGTATTGCTAATATGATACTATCAGCAAGGTCTATATGTGAGCAAGCGAGTGTAAAGGTTTTCCCGGTTAACGATTTTATTGTGATGGTGTAGTAACTAGTTGGCGTAAGGGGCCTGGCTTTCCGGGGAATGGCGGGAGTGATTTCGAACTGCATTCCACAGACCACTTCTTCGCCTGTGAGCTGGGCCTCCACGCTGTAACCTTGACCCATCGGCATTGCGGCAAACTGTCTCACGATACCAGGAGATGTAGCAATGCCGTCAAGCCAATATTGAGTATTCCTAGTAAAGGAATCTTGGATAACAACATACTCTTGGACGCTTTTTTCTTCTCTAAGAAACTCCAGCCGTCGATATTTGGTTTCGGTATCCTCCGCGCAGTGTTCCTCAGAAACGGCATTTACTCCTCCAGCATAGATATTGATCATAAAAGCCCCAGTCGCACGAAAGTTGATCCGCATGGCTTCCTTCTGGTACATCGGCATGAAGACACCTCCTTTGGCAATCATCTCGGTCGGAAGCCGGTGGGCATATTCAACAGACTTTGAAGAACGGAAACTTGCCTAGGCCGGGCGGGAGGTTCGACTCCCCAGCATTGTCGGGGACGTGGATGGTTCGGTTGAATGAAATAGTAAGGTTTTGGACTTGGTACGTACATGGCTGGTTTGGCTCAAATCGGACCTTGATCTCGTCGCCTTCAACTCCGCAGTGATAATGACCGTCCAGTTCTAAAATAGTCATCTTGCTGTTAAAAGTCGTTTCGATCAGGATATGACGTGTGGGGTATAACTAATCGTGTGTGGTTTGGCTCATTCTCTGGAGTGAAATTGATAGAGTGACTCAATAGAAATGAGAAGTTTAGGAGAACTATATGTTCGTAGAATGAGGAGAAAGTGGAAAAATGCCGTTGGGAGATATGGTCTGTAGTGGAAGCAGCCTCGTTTGTAACGCCTCCTGCGTTTGTACCTCGCATTTCTTAGGCGAGTATTAACATCCTAGTGGATATCTTCTGTTACAACATCTTCTGTTGATACCTGACACTCAAGTTATGCGGAAGGGTGCAGTTAGCTATACCTAATCCTACCACATTGTATGTACCTAATGCATGTTTTAGGTCTCAACAACAAACTACAAGACACCAACAACTTAACGATGACGTGTCGCATCATGCTTCCAACATCGTGTGTGAAGGTATTGGATAACGGGAATGACTTGTAGGAAATATGTCACATGCCCAGTTCTAAAACCCAGAGTGAACCTAGTGCGCCCCCCAGTCTATACCAAAGATACCATCTGGATATCCATGCAATAAAGCCCAGACTCGAGGTTGCCCTACCCCTTTATCGACATGTGTACCCTCCATCGATAACTATGTCAGCGCCCGTGGTGTAAGTACTCGCGTCGCTGATGAGGTACACATACGCGGCCTTCAGTTCCTTGGCGTCGCCCGGGCGGCCCATGGGAACCATGGAGTACCACAGGTCCTGGGTCTTCTGGTCGATGAAGTCGGACAGGCCGGTGTCGATGTAGCCGGGGGAGATGGAGTTGACGCGCGCGAAGTCGCGCCACTCGTTGGCGAGCGACCGCGCCAGGTGGATGCAGCCGGCCTTAGCGACGTTGTAGGACGTCTGCTCCTGGGGGTAGTTGGCGACGTGGCCGCTCATGGAGGCCGTGATGACGAAGGAACCGCGGCCCTGCTTCTTGAAGTAGGGGCCGACGGCCTTGGCGCAGTAGGCCGTGCCGCTCAGGTCCGTGTGGATGACCTTGTCCCAGGCCTCCGTGGACGAGTCCAGGACGCCCCCGTCGGCCGTCGCGCCGGCGTTGGCGACGAAGCCGTCGATGCGGCCGAAGTCCTTGAGGACATCGGCGATGAGTTTCTCGCAGTTGGCGAAGTCCCCGATGTTGCACTTGTAGGCCTTGACCTTGACGCCGTGCTCCCGCGTCAGCTCGGCGATGTTCTTCTCCGCGCCTTCTTTACGCGAGGAGTACGTTATCGCGACGTCCGCGCCCATCTCGGCGCACCCCCGCGCGGCTTCGATGCCCATTCCTCGGGGACCGGAGGCGCCGGTGACGACTATGACCTTGCCCTTTAGGCTGAAGAGGTCGGTTAATTTACTTGATGTTGGTATTTTCTGAGGCATGTTGACGATTTGTTGATTTGGAGTTTTTTGTGTCTATGATCTAATAATGCGTCAGGAATAAAAGGAAAAGGTTCAAATAACTTGAAATGATAAACTGAACTTGGGCAGAAGAAAACTTTCTCCCATCAAGGTATCCAGGTCCTTATATATCCTAGGTAAGAAAGTTTTCTGCTAGCCGGAGATGGGCATAGGGCAAGTTGCGGGTGGATATGATGATAGAAATAATAAATAATGTCAACGCCGCCGGGAGCTTTAGGTGATGTCATTCACTCGCCGGTGTGATAAAGCCGACCACTTATAACTCGGCCACCGGAGGTATTTCGCCTCTGGTTTCACTAGGCGCATGCACATATGTATTTGTCATACCGTAGTTATCATTACATGAAGTAGGTGGTATCATGAAAGTGGTTCTTATTTCAATCATCTTCTGAGTTCTACCGTGACAGTTAGAGAGCCTGGATGGCTACCTAGGTACCTTAGCCTTTTTTCCTTGGATTAAAAAGTTTGATTTGAGTGATGATGATTTCATACCTTATAACACCTTTGTCGAAGAATAAGGTGTCTATGAAGAGATCCGTTTGTGTCTGGTATTTCAATCCAGGTAATAGGGGCAAGTATTTTAACAGTACTTAGGTACCTTGTGCTTTCGATTGCCGCTTTCTAATTGGCTGCACCGAAGATCCGAAGCTATTTGACATTACCTAGGTACACATGGATAACTTCGTCATTAAGACTACCCGGGACTATCTCAAGGAAATCTACAGCGTTGAAATGAATGGTCAAGGTTACATCATAAGCGATCTCATTCTGGTTGTGTTCTGTGCTATCGTACCTGTGTTAAGACTTGCAGGAAGTATCACGTGCCACCCATCAGAGCAACTACCCCTTAAGGCAAAGTTGTATATTGACATATAGTCAAGCTTTAGAAAGAGCTCGTAGGCTACCTATCCTAATACGTTGTTTGTGTAAATTGCATAGAATGTCTGACACAGCCTGAGCAGAAAAGATGTCCGCAATTAGTACAACATGGATCGTGAGTTCAATTGTATGTTCCATGACGACAACTGCACTTCGAAATTTGTTAGCCGTGAGTTTGAGATGTTAAAAGCTTAACTTACGCAATTCCATGAACCACCATGACTTCCAAAACCGCTGCCGCCACCAGAACCACAACTATAATGATAACCACCACCACCGCATCACCGGCTAAGAGTTCCCATGAAATCTGCTCTGAAAAAATAACAAAGTAAATGAGTAGGTCATTCACCGCCGTGATTTGAGTGTTATCTATCTGTGGCTTTCAAATTGACTTAGCATTATACCTAAGGCAACACGCATATCTACATCGTTTGACACTGGTTCCAGCAATGGGAATCAGATCTCCTGTCTCTGCGCCTCATTGAGCCAGGGGACTGACACGTGTTGTGGTTATGGTACTGAGCAGGATCTCCGATCATCGTTATTACGTGTACAAGTTATCTCGGCAGGAGGCCGAAAAGCTCAACGGCATCACAATAGATGAGGTACTTCGAAGAGAAGCATCACCGCCTAGCCGTCTGCAACGGTACACACTGTCACTTACTTTGGCGTCTTCATTCCTCCAGTTACTTGGCACACCCTGACTCCCCGATTCGTGGAACAAACCAAACATTGTCTCCATCAGCGACGAAAAGGACCCCAACGTGTTTCTTTTAGATCAACCCTACCTGAAACATGACTTTATTGCCCCTCTGAGCCAGGGGAAAGCCAGGGGAAACAGCTCATGACAGCTAGCTCCACCATTAGCAACAGCCAAAAGACAAATACTTCCCGCTCGCTGGAGCTGCTAGATATTGTCCTCTTAGAGCTATGCTTCGGTCAGTTACTCGAAGATAATCCACGCCGAAAGGAATGGCTTCCCACAGAAGACGAGATGAGTAATTACGCGTTCGACGTCGCCGCGGCTCGGCAGTGGAACGTCAAAGTCAATGAAGAAGCGGGACCCGACTTCGACGAGGCTATCAAATGGTGCTTCGAGGGACATCGCAACTCACCACCTGAAAGTTGGCGGAAGGAGATGTTTCAACATGTGATTCATCCCCTCGAGAACTGCCACAAATACCTTTCCGAGGGGAGAAAAGCACGGTAGCAGACCGCACAACGAGGGATTGGGTTGATAACTCCATATGAAATCGAGGGTTAGATTGTTATAATTATGTAATTTGCTTTCAGATTTTAGTACATTTACATACCTAAACAGTGGCTTGTTCTGTCGACGCGCGATCTGATTAGCCACGTGCTGGCATTGTTGATGTCTCTTTTAGTCCTTGTACCATTGGTAAGTGATAATCGAATTTAAAGAGCTTCCTATATTAACACCCATCTGATCAATTTCCAAAAGAATGAGAGGATATTCCTCTTCGATATCCATATTCGTGATTACAATCTCACTCAAACGGTCCATTACCATACCTAGATAATTAATACTACGCCTTCATATTATATAGCTCTCTATACCCCCATGCATTACTCTGAAGCTGGGTTCGTCATCTTGGATTCTACTCCTAAGATCGCCTGAGCTATTAAGGGGGAAAGAGATTGGCATAGCGAAACTTTACATTACAAACGATGGAGTGCCTATGAGGCAATGACCTTAACACGAATCAGCCTTTAATTAAAATTCCCCAAGCCTCTGTTAAGTATGAATATCTACTTCTCTAGTCCCGCACAATGCTCTGATAAGTGTTACAGTTTTCCCGATGCAGAAAACAGTTTAGGTTAATTAATCTCTGAGGGAAATTGAAGAGTATAATTTGATTTGCTATTTTATCCGAATCTATATATACTGCCTCATATAAGCAATTGTCATATATACTACCTACGATACAAAGAACCATGCTAATTAAAAACTGCGTCTCCTAACACCTATTGACTATAATGGCTCGGCAGAGTCAAAAGAAAACGGCACAGGCGTCCCAAGATTCACAGTTCCGTCCGTGTTGGTGGTTACGATTTGAACCATAGTGTAACGACTGTCGTTGCAGGCACCGGCGCTGTTCGAGGTGGCATGGTAGACGTTCCAGGTCTGAGAGCCGTCAGGGCTTTTAAAGAAAGCGTTGTGGCCGGTGCCGTAGTGGCCGTTGACACCGCCTTTCATGAGACAGCCGTCGGACTTGGTCCAAGCCGCGACGTCGAGCGGGTCAGTCGTGCCGTCCCACTCGAGCGTCGCGATGCAGTAGTCGGGCGTCCAGCAGTAGTTGGCCGAGTAGCCGATGTATGTCTTGCCCCCGATGTACAGAGCTGCCGGACCCTCGTTGACGGGAGTGCCGCTCTGCTCCCACGCGTTCGTCGGCTGCGAGATCAACCCGATGGCGCCCTGAAGCGACGTGTTGTCGTCCCCTAGCTTCTGAAGGCAGATCGACTGGTACTGCACATCGTGGAGGCACGACCACGCAACGTAGTTTCCCCACTCGCTAAACTGGACTATGGTCCCATCAATGGACCATTCGTTCGTGAGCTGCGTGGCGTACGTATAATCGTCCCACGGTGAAGCACCGCCTGTAAATGAGTTAACGATATGCGAATTTATATAAGATGTTTGGGGAACTGTGACATAGCAGGAGAAAGACTCACCCTTCAGAACGTGCAAGTTCTGTCCGTCGAGGTTATCCCCGTTTCCTGCCGAAAAGTAGACATACCACGCTCCACCGAGCAAGTGCACCTCAGGAGCCCAGACGTTGCAACAGCGGCTTGCTTCGCTTGAACTATAAATAGTCTTCCGCTCGGCCGTCTTGAGTCCCTCGATTGATGTGGCTCGCGCGATCTGCACATTCGACCACGTGGTGGACATGAGATAGTAATACCCGTCCGAATAAACGATTTGTGGATCACTGCCACCCGGGTTGCGGATCGAATTGGTGAACGCTGCCACCGGGCTCAAGAGGCATGATGTAGCACCGAGGAAAGCCGTGATGAGCTTCCTCGTGGTGAAAAACATGATGAATTACTCTATTTTCAGGGCTTTTCGAAACGATAGTATATAAGTTGTGTCTAAGCCTAACTGATTCGGACGACAATAGCTCTATCAAGACTGATCATATTATATTATTGGAAGATCAAAGTGTTTTTATATACCTCCATATATTTACATCACCGCCTTTCTCATCAGCCCATTCATCATGCATTATGCCTTCACCGTGAATGCATAGTAGTGCCATTGCCAAGTATACCATCGGGAGGGGAGGGTTCTGCTCAATTGGAGCGCATGTAAATCACCTAGCCTTTATAGTCATGGGATGAGACGTAAGTGTTGGGGTAAGATGGCTCTAAAAAGGATGACTTCCCGTTTTGAATAGAATGGGCGAAATCGCGAGCTCCGATTCGCGGAAATGGAGAAAGGTATATTTCCTTATGAGCCCTGTAAACCTCCACAGAAAATATCAAAAATCGCCATCGCCGCTCTTGTCTCCGCTTCTCCAGGTTGCCAAGGGAACCCCAGACACTCGGAATACGAAAATAGTAGGTGATTATTACGTACCTCCGGACGATGGTAGACTCGCGATATCTCGCGATATTGATTCCAAGACCGTATTTCGCGAACCGGCTTCTCACTAACGGTCAAGGTCGGGATCGAGTTCTCATTAGGTATCGCGTCAAGGAGGCCATATCTACCTAGGTAGTGTAAGATGCCCTCACGTTTCCTGCTTTCAATATGTGATCTCTCTTATATTTAAGATCTAACCAGAGGCTCTCTTCAGGAGTCATCGCACTTCTATGCCACTTATACATTATTTTTATAAATTGTAAACTTATAGGGGTTGGAAAGTAAACAGGAAAATGGTTAGTCATTTATTTACTTAGAACTCGAAAAGTGGATACCTCTTTGGGGTATTGGTGCGGGAAAAGGTTGCACGTGACTTGGTGCTTCTCCCTTAATTAAGGGGCATTCCCCCGAATGGGAATGCGCTTTCGGTATTCATTAAGCTAGGTACTTGTTCAGGCACACTATTTTTGCAAATTTTCATGCATTGGGAGTCAGAACTGGACTTATATCCAACCTAATATCAAAACCTTTACCATAAATATCCACAAGGTCAAGCAGCTCCAAATGCCCGGTCTAGGTGGTAGATATGGCATTACCTAACAGCCAAGATTTTGGGTACTGAATATGGACAATACTTACCATCATTTTTTATTATTACACAGGACCAACCTCGGGAAGAAAGTAAAACCCCAAGAATACATGCTCTCTTTTTCTTTAACCTCGGAGTTGCAAGCCGCTGCCTTGACGTTGTCCGCTATTCCTAGAAGAACCACCCCTTGAATATGGTTTCCCAACAAAATATTAAAAGATTTCACATCATTTTGGTGAAGCAAAATCCAATTCGTTGAGTTCGTTCCATAATCGCTCTAATATCGTTCTCATTAGCTTTCGTAGGAAACTTTTCACGGCGGCTCCACTGATGTCAAGGAAAAGAGGCACGGAAGAACCCTTGCAAGATATATTTCGATGGCTCATTCTCGACTTCAGACCACAGTACATGCACGTACTCGTTGACGTGGATTACCATCAACAGTCGCACTTGCTGTAATGGAGTATCCTCCGAAAGGAGACTTATATAAGCCATCGGGGTACCATAACACAGCACATTGCCCGACGGTATGTTACTACTATGCATATAGCCTCGACCCTCTAGGTGACACGTACTACTTATTTGGCGTAGGTGCGTCTATCGAAGATACCTTCAACATGGCAAACCACTTTATCAAGTTTGGCTGGACGCATGAAAGTAGCATGGGAATAATGATCCCTCAGGAAAAACTTTATGAGCTATGGCACCCCGACAGCTGTTTGAACCGACCACCGTAATGGTGGCCGCTCCAGGGCTCACACGCTTCAGACCCATGCGGACTGACACGTAATGTGAGACGGAACCCACAAGTTAGCAAAGGCGCTAATGCTTGTGAGGATAAAAATATGATTTATTTTTATCGATGAAGAAGAAAGGAAATAACTATGAACGCTATGCGGGTGCAGCACCTCCCATATAACTTTGCGCGATGGGATCCACAGACCAGGCTAGACAATCTCTTACGTTCCCTGAGGTTCTCTCCGTATCACTTGGGCCGACTCGCATGTGCAATGCCGGCCCAATATGTGGCTCGTAGCTCGTTAAGAGAAGGACTCGCTGTTGATCTGCCTGGTCTAACCATTAGGGTCCTAGACCCGTAACATAATGCCGTAGAACCGAGGAAAACGGTGACCCAACAGGGCACCTCCGAACTTAGTACGCCGGACATGAGCTCACTTGGAGGAGCCCACGGGAACGGTTAGAGTATAATCATGTGTGCCGATAGGTTTGAAATGTAGGATACTTCGGGCAGAACTAGGACCTTTGTATGATTAGAAACTAGACTTCAGACCTCAAAGTAGCTCTACACGCCGCCTACCCCTAGGGAGGTTTGCGAGGGAAGGTCATTCCCCCTTGCCCCGGCGTTAAATATACCAACCAACCAACCAAATTTATGAGCTATGGCCTGTCCATGAGATGTACCTCCAAAGTGGCGTGTATGCCTTTCTAAGAGAATTTTGGGCTATGAGAACATTAACATGTGTGATTCTACCCTGATGTTTCTAGACAATTGCTTGAAAGGTTACCTCCCGTTAGTGTATAAACCGAGGCCAAAATCGGTTCTTTGTATAATAATGATGTGCGGTCCTCGCTTTCTTAGCCCTGCCGACGATGTGAGTGAGAAAGACAAAAGAAGATGAAATGTTCGAACCCGTGAAAGGAGGATGTAGCGGTCCCATAACTCTGAAATATATGGTTGTTGGTGTGCTGATTGTAGACGCATGTCTAAAATAAATAAATAAATGCAAACATAAACAGGTGGATTTTGGCAATAGTTGATTATCATTGCTAGATGGTGTTGCTTTATTCAATCTGGATGGAACCCCTTACCCTTTCATCACGCACATCTGTATGTGGCGAAGTAGGTACCTATGTAGGTGTCATCATGCGGACCAAATGGTAAAGGATGTAACTACGTTATTGTGCGAGGGACTTGAAGCCTAACAGTACTAGATCGCGGTATACGGAGGCTCCTTAAGATTCAAGGCTCACTTGTGTTTCCCAGATTTTCATGACTGACGGAAAACACTTCCACCTGTTAATGCCTTATCATATCCCTGAATGATAGTACCTATAGGACAGAATTCGTAAATATAACATATGAGGAAATGGTCCAAAACTACTTACTATTAACAGTGCCAAGAAGGAAATAACAAGAAAGAAGGTTTTGTGGATGCTCGTGTATATTTGCGGACTCTGTGGACTATTGCCGGTTAAGGATATAAGCAGAACAGATGTGAAAACTTTGGATCTATATCAAGATATCTTACAATGCCTGTGAATGGTTGCTGATGTTCACAAAACGTACATCCTCATTCTGCCCGGGTATTGGTCAAATACAACTACAATAAGGCTTACCAGTCTACCAGTAAGATGTTTTCTTCCTATGCCAAGATTTTGCCAAGCAGTGTCTATAAAAAGATGCTGAATCTCATGTCATGACGACTGCCTAGGAGCTTGCGAGAGATAAACGCACTATGCCCCGCTGGGATTGAGCTCCATCGTGATGTTTGTTGTCATATGCATGCAATGAACGTTGATCTAGAATACGTTGATCCATTGGCCGGGTTCTAGCGGACCGAACAGAGGGTCTTATTGTATATGTTTAATGAGGATCCGCGTCAGCTATCAATGGCGGTGCGCAGATCTAATGAACTTGCTTAAAAAGCAATATTTCACCATTACCTCATCTTCTTCCCCTAACACACATATATCACATACTCTCAAATTGAACATATCATATATCTCAAAATATACCTCCGTTAATTCTTAATTACCATTCACAATCATCCAAAATGCCTTCATTCGCCAAAATCATCACCCCTTTAGTCTCTCTCCTCGCCGCTGCCAAGGCCCTCCCCACAAGTCCGGCGAATGCAATCACCGTGAGGTCCGAGTGTCCGGAAAAAGGCAAGACGGCGAGAGTGTACGCGAGCTCGCTCTACACACTATTTCCGGGCGAGCCGCAACTGGCGTCGCCGTCCGTCGACGACTTCCATGTCCAGTACAACAACCAGACGAACCTGACCATCCAGACGGCTGCCGTGTTCAACCAGCTGCCTAGCGCGGCCATCGGCTGCGCTTTCGGGTGGTCACAAGACGACGCTTCTGTCGGTATTTTAGTCGCCGGTGGCGATGGCCTCCTCGCGGGACGCCAGCTCTCGGGGTTTCCCGATGTGGCGGCGGGTGTATCGTCCGCAGCCGTCGAGCCCTTCGATACTGCCAGCCCCGACAAGGCATTTGAGACGGAGTTCACGGGCTGGGATCGGGAGGTAAAGGGGACGTACCACACGTCCGGCCCGGGCAAGATTACGTGCTCTCAGGACATCTTTCTCATCATCGAGAAGCCACGGACGACGAGTGGTAACGTCTTCCTGAAAAAGACCGAAGGCGCAGGGCTATTTGTCCAGTATCAGTGCTAATTGGGGTTACGGTTTATGGGGATAAGAGGATGGATATAAATTTAACTGGATAATGGTTATGGTTCGGGCATATTGATTTTATAATTGGGGATATCTTATGAGTTACGTCTGTTCGGATAAAAGTACTTTGATTTTCACGTCTACGTATTTAATGATTATATACTCGTGTTCTTACTATCACGCCCCTGGAATACCAGGTGGTTTGCACTGGTACCTAATGTGATACATCCCCAAGCTTGAAGCAACACTAAACCAGGTTGAAATGTAAAAGTATATTATAATATTTATACTTGTATTGAAAAGGCATATTCCCATATCATTTATATTAGTAATGAATTTAGCTTCAGTAGCAAGCTTGTATGCCATGTGCGGC
This sequence comes from Jackrogersella minutella, assembly GCA_022578535.1. Taxonomy (NCBI): domain Eukaryota; kingdom Fungi; phylum Ascomycota; class Sordariomycetes; order Xylariales; family Hypoxylaceae; genus Jackrogersella; species Jackrogersella minutella. The sequence goes on from MU388270.1 coordinate 46,714, forward strand.
TCTGATTTAGCTACCATATTAAGGGTCTGGATAAGTTGGTGAATGGTTTCTCCTATTAAATCTCCTGGTCAAGTGTAACCTTTCAAATGAGGATTTTCGTTTGAAGTTCATCAAATGTCCTTGAACTTTTCTACTATCGTAGTATGCATCAACTTGGGAAGTTCACTGGTTATATCATATAGATTTTTATTTTATAATTATAAAGTAAAGTAAAAGAAAGGAAAAAAGAGCTAATGTAACAACATACCTGTTATATAAAAATTGACGAACACCTGAAGATCCTGTGTCATGAAGCTAACAGCAACACAAACTTGCCGCATAGGGGTCAGTGCCTTGAGTGAACACACGGAACTATAAGTCATCAGGTGCACAGTGAATCATCAAATACAGTAACCTAACGAGGCAAATGATGCCATTCGCACCACAAGCTTACAGAATAAACAAGCGACACCAAGATAAGTATTTAATAGGTAGAATACGAACGGAACTTCCTCAAACCATGTATCCAATCGAACCTACCTTCTCTAAGGAATAAGTGCGCACCAGCGACGTTCTGCAGAGCCAAAAGCAAACCCAGTCAGTAAGCCTCCAAAGCCCGACACCGATGTGCATGCGGAAACGTATCTTTTTCTCGTGCTACCACGAGGACAACGACGTCACCCCGCCCTGGCCTCTCATATACTGCTCCGACGCCAAACCGAGCAGCAGCGACGGCAAGCCGCAGGCGTGCTCGGCCGAGAGCACGCTCCCGCTCACGGCGAAGCACGACTTCTTCGCGGGCGTCATACGCGCGGGTCTCTGCGACGCCTGTGCGGCCGACGCCCGGACAGGCACGCTTTTATTCCGGAGGCCGCCGATGCCAGAGACGCCTGCTCTTAGTTCGTCGTCTGCTTACACTTTCACGGGCGCGGGTTCCAAGGATAGTGGTGCTAAGGAGAGGAAAAGTCCGCCAGGAAGTATCTTCGACTTCAAATTCGACGCGGATAGCCATGCGCTCTTGGATCTGGAAAAGATGACGAGCAAACTGACTATTGGCGACCCGCCAGCTGGTGGGCTCCCGTACTCGGAGGTAGGGTCGTTGTTTGGTGGAACTGGGAAGGACTTTCAGCTATACGACGATAAGGATGAGTTCGCGGATGAACTGCAGGATATCGGGAGTAAGAAAAAGGGGTCGTCATCTAAGACTTCTTAGAATGCTCATAGGTTCGATTTCATACTTATCGAATTTTCAATAATTATCAGATAGTGTTAGATACCTAGGTAGGTTCAGAGGTCGAATATCTAGTCCCTTAATGGATATTGAGGTAGACAAACTGGTCTCTGGGTACCTAGGTAGCTATTAGAGCGACACAGCTTTGAAGTTGGCTTAGGTGTTTGCGTCTAAATACTTGCCGGAACTATCACCGAATAATAAATGCTTACGAACACACCGTCCCATGATGAGATGTCTTTGAACTGTTGGTTATGTAAATACCGAAGTGGATCATCGCCCCTTAACTGCTTACGTATCTTGGCTGCTTCACGTTGTCCCTTGCCTTAGCCTCATCTACTTTCATGACCGGCACAAGTACAATTGTAAACCTTTATTGGACAATCTAATGACGAGATCAATCTGTATTATTAGTCGATCTCATGATTGCACGAACTATCTAGTGTCCGAAGGTACTCGCGTACTGTTTCAAATGCAAGGTTAACGTTGTCGTTGTATGCGGGAGTTGAGGAGTGGAGGCGATAGCACTATTGAGCACCATAATCAAATGTACTGGATGCTTTTATGACGAGGAAATCTTGATATTCCCCTTGATATTACTCTCCCCGTCCAAGACAAAAAAGAGTCCTGTAAATCAAGATTCTCTATTAGTAATATCATCGTTCAAATAGTTGCTCCGTCCCGCCTCTACACATTTCTAAAATTACAACGTAAAAGTTACATTTCAATGAATATACCATGTAAGAAACGACAGAAATAATGATAAGGATAAAACAAGAGTAAAGTAAGGGAGAAAGACAGCTTACGTACCCCCATCTCGCCACCGAAACAGCATCCAGACCGCGCACGTTTCACAGCCGGCGCATCGCTTCTCAGCTCTTGCGCCCGCCTCCCAGATCCCGGGACCATTGCCGTCCAGCGCAGGGGTTGCCGGTTAGATGTGCGAAAAGATAAGAGCCTCCAAGTCTTTGAACCCAAGCATCAAAATTGCCCAGGTAAGTGACATTATTTTGCCGAATCCCGACTTCGATCCCCTCCCCCCTTGGCTGCGGAAACCTGAAGCGAGAGCATGAACTTCGAATCGATCTTGATCTTGGCTCCCTGCTCTCTGTTCGCAATTCTTTAGCCAATCGCCAAGCCCGATTTGCCCATGCGGGACGGATCGAAGTTATTGTGAAGAACCCGCGCTATTTTTTTACACCGATGTTTGCTAGAGCCGCATGAAAGAGCCGCCCAAGTCATATTCAGATAATATCCAAACATGCAGGCATCCGTGGATGTTTTGAGATAGTATTTCATATGAATTGGCCAAATGAATTGCATGTCATATATTACTATGAGACCTCAACTTTCGACACGTGAGGAATCCAAGTCCAACTGTAAAAGAGAATGCAGGTTTAGGTAAACTAGATAAAAAAGGTATATATGGTAATCGATATCTACTGTAATTTCCCATTTTCCAACTCTTGATCTCCGCACGTCGTAGATTCATCGCTGGGTAGCGGGAGAGTCTCGGGGTGGTCTACCCAACCCGGGTTCAGTGGTATACATTATAAATCATCTCGTGATGGTGTTTCCGCATGCTATTCCTACCAGATCGTATGCTCCGGTTTGCTAATCGAAACCAATTAAGGATCCTGGCTAGACTCTAAGCCTACATTAAAAACAGTCCAGCGAACAACTCACTCCAACCGGGGGGGGGGACCCAAGAAAACCTGAATTGCTTCCGAACATGGTCGATTAATTACATAAATATAATGGTCATCTGCGTCCCGCGCCAGTGATTAGGCAATGCTTTCGGATTTGCTGACAGCATATCGACCAGGTCTTGACAATAATTCGTAAACTTAAAAGTTTTCTTTGCCCCATACGAAAGAGAAGCTGTGATATGGTTAGCTCTGGTTCTCCGATGTCATTCTAGCGAATTTGGCTTGAGATGAAGACTTACCCAGGTTCGCTGTACTTGTTACAGAAGACATGGAGCGCACTACCTAGACCCTTCGGTCCACAGAAGAACACGCCAGCCTCGGTTGGCGCGTGTAGTTTTCTGATACCTCTAAAGATCATGTCCCAATTGGGTCGTCCGAAATTCGTAGGGCTCCGTAGTCCGGTAATGGTGTCCTTGTCGGCGTTGGCATCGTTGATCATGATGTTCGTCGCATCGTCGGCCTTGATCTTGGCCGTGAGATACGTGTGAATCTCAATTCGGTTGTCTACATCTTGGGCTTCGATGGCCAGAAGCAGCGAACGGAACCATTCGAATGAGCCGAAGTCTCTGCAGATCCAGAAAAAGTACACCTTCGCCAGCCGCGTCTTCTTCTGCGGGTAATTCATGCGATACCAGATCGACTTCAGAATAGACGCGAAGGGCGTAACACCGATACCAGCACCGCAGAGAACCGAGACCTCATACTTGAACACATCTTCGGAGGCAGATCCAAAAGGTCCGTCAACGTACACGCGAGGCAGGACCTTTCTCAAAGCAGGGTCCACATCACCGTTTTGGCCGTCTACGCCCACAACCTTCGAGGAGTCATTGCTGTCTTTCTTCCCGAAGTCACATCCGAGAGCCGCAGACACCTGTCTGGTGAAATCACCAACCACACGCATATGGATCGATATGTAATCTTCTTCGGGCGCACTTGTTAACGTAAACGGATGATACTGCCAAAGTGAGACTTCTGGGCAGCATAAGAATATGTACTGTCCAGCTCTGGTCTTCGTGTTCTCTTTCTTGATCTGAATTTCGCAAACGTTGCTCGGGTGCTGAATGACTTTTGAGATATAAGTCTTGTGACGGCCACGTAATTCACGGGCAACTCGTTCAGCCAGATACGTGAAACCTCCAATCATCCAGTACTGCCAGAAGACACCAATGGCAGTGCTACCAATCGAAACGCAGAACGGCGCGAAATCGGGTTGAATCATGCAGAAAGCGCCGTGGAAGGACCAGAAGAAAAAGAAGATGATGAACATGTGATGCGTATACCAGAAGCGTTCGTAGTTTGCTCGTCTAGGCTTCTCATACGAAGTCATCACCATACCCGTAAGCGCAACCAACATAACGTATCCTGTCCAACCGGGACCGGACACTAAGTTGGCGACCAACCATCCGTAGATTCCGAGGTTATTCTTGGCAGCGATCTGAGCCAAATTATTCCAGTGGGCAATGGTATGAACCCAGGAAAAGAAGAAGATGGACCACGCCGTCGTAATGTGGAACGTGATGTTCTTGTCGAACTGGATGATGCCATTTAGAGGCGTCTGTCTCGCGATTGAGATGAATGTCCTGCAGACCGGCAGCAGAATCATGGCGACATCCACGTGAAGCACCAATGCCGCTGATCGCGCAATCATATAAGTCGGTCCAAAAGTATCTCTCGCAATTTGGAGGTTGTCTTTGACAGCGTAATTGACAAAGCCGAAGGCGAAGACAAGAGCATGGACAACCATGAATACTAAGACGAAGCTGCCAAATTATCAGTAAACTTATTTCACAAGAGGAACCCACGGTTGGCACCAACAATCTTCTGTAACCCTCGTTGATCATCCACCGGTCGAATTTTTCTCGCATCGTCAACTCCTTCTGCCGTTCCTGCGTCATTTCTCCGGATAGTAACATTCTTGTCAACGGCGTCCATCTTGACCTCTCTGACGGCTTCTCCACCGGATATTGACTGTCTCCATAGTACGACATTTTGCTCTAATAATGTTTCGCGGAAATTCTCGTACAGTCGTTGGCGTAAAATATCGTTACTCGAGCGAACTCGTTCCTTCGCCTTCCAATCCCTCTTGAATTTTTAAAAACACGGAGCTACCAGTCCAATGCCAAAAATACCTCCTCTTCTCCAATTAGACTTTTGAATTATATTTCGGGGCCGCTTTTCTCTGTTGCGGGTTAAGGAAAATACAGGTAACGCTAATTCAGAGCCTGCTGAACGGGCACAAGGCCATCGAAGGAACGAATCGGCGATGTGACGGGCGAAAAAGATCTAAAGAATGGAAAGTTGACCTGGAAGCCCTGCTTGTCGTGCAGCCGCTTGTCAGCCAACGCTAGAATCGAACAACGCACCAACAACAAGAAAGGGATGGGAAAATCGTTTGTGAGGAAACGAAAGGAAAGGAAAGAAGGGTTCCGAAGATCTCATGCAAGAGGCGGGAAGGCAGTGGATATTATGGAAGACCGCCAAGAATAGGAACTATCAGGCCATTGGGGTGATCATACTTGGGCCTGGGTACAACGCCGCGTCAGGGGCAGGTCAACGTCAACGCTACCGTATTTGGAGCTATTAAGTGACAAAATGCTTCGCAACCCCTGGTATTGCAAACCTCAGAAACCACAGAAAATGAACGAAAGTGACTTTACAGGGGTAAAGAGACAAGAAATGATATGATACTGGGGGTATAAAGAAGTAATACAAGGGTATATATATGTGCGAAGATATGTACCGGTGACTTGCGACAACGACAAATCGAGGCGAGGGTCTGCGCGGTCGAGATACCTCTAGCCAGGTACAAGTAACAAGGGCCAGGGGTATTTTAGCGAATGGGGACCTTGATCTGGTTGAGCTGGAATTGGTTACAGCCTTATTACCGCAATGGTTTCGAGGCTCTGAAGCACTCCAGAAGCCGAGGGAGGCTCAAGAACCGAAACCTCCCTGCTGTATGAATCCCTAGGGAATATGAGACTGGTAAGTTTGGTACAAACCTTTAATACCTACATAGTAGTCAATACACTCGTATTGACACAATCAAAGCTAATACCTACCTAGGTACCTAGCCGCCTAGGTAAGCAGTTTAGATATTGGATATCATCTCCCTAGGCATGTATTCATCGAGCAAAGAATACACAGCAGTCATTGTCGATATGAAATAGGATTTCAAAGTACCGAACGTAGAATCTTCTTCATTCACAACTTCTTCGACCTGTTCTCTTCTCCGGGGCCAACTTAGTCCTGTCTGATATTCGGATCCTTTACAAGGATGAAGATGTCGGGGTGGGTAATGGCACGATTGTTCTTCATAGCGATACAACCCGATATAAGGCAAATATGAGGATGGACTGCGTAATCCTCATACAGGTACACATAGGTTAGAGCTTCTGAAGCTAGATGGTACCTATCGTTATGAGTTGGCGGCGCAAATGATGAAAAGATGAAAAGAAGAGAAACAGGGGGGTGAGGATGGCGGGGCGGATGAGGCTTGGACTTCAGTTTGGAGTGTGGAGAATTAGAGATCAAGATACGGGTTCTGATTGGTTCATTCATAGAAAGATCCCCCGGCGCCTACGCTTCAGGATGTTTCGTCAGGGGTCCTTAACACATTCGAGACTCGAGCAGCTAAGGGCTTTGTAGCAAAAGAAACTTAGAAGGGATAAGCGCCAGTCAACTTTATGCCCGGCATCTCAGTGGATGGATTATCAAGTGTTACAATTAATAGAACATTGTAATTATTAACGTTGATGAATACATAGGTACTTTACTAGTTTTAAAACAGACGAAGTAACTCTTTGATATATAAATATAGTTCGTATACATACTTAGATATGCAATAACTAAACACTTAGCTAAGCTTTTAAAATCTTTAATCTCGGGGTTCGGCAGATTCACGACAGGGTCACGGATTTTACGCAGCGATTAAAGAGATTAAAAGAAGGCGGCTCACGAAGAAAAACCCCACTCCCAAGTTTAAAAATGGGAACGTTTGAACATGGGAACGGTGAACCATTCGACTCGATATGCATGCAGCACCCCTTCGATTTGTTTAATTCTTACATGTACAGCATGTGGTCGTACGGTGATGGGATGTTACTACATAGTAAGTTATTTAGTAGTATTGCTGCGACTACGAGATCCTACAGCAACCAGACAGGTGAGGAAGAGACAAATATAGATATTACTGTTAAAATAAATAGACATTTTGTAGGATCCAAAGGGATTCATCATTTTCCGAGTCGGACTCAGGTGACTTGGAAACATAAGGACAAACGCCGTTGGTCAAAGTTTCTGTTAGGTACCCGGTATTTCAAGAAACTCATAAAACAAGATAAAATCACAATATACGTACGTATGTATGTGAGGGCATATTGCTGTGAGATCTACTCTAGGATGCCGTACATTTTTTTTTTGGCGCTATACAATACCAAAACGCATCTCATCGATCTGGCGGTTATGGAAGACTTTTGTTACTTGTGGATATCTCGATTCGAATCTAATCGTCATCCAGTCTTACCTAGGTAGTCTTGAAACCTCAATTCGCAAAACTCACCATTATCAAACCATCGAGTTACCTGGTTCATGAAAGATATTAGATAGTTGCATACGGGATCATCATTCGATATGAACTGCTCAGCTAAAACAAGGGGCAGGTATAGTACGCCACAGGCCACATTTAGATCATGTTTCTCCTATCTCAGGAGCATAATAGTGAAACCCGAAACGCACTTGTCCAAATCTTTCCTATCATCTAGATAAAACCACATACTGGACCTTACAAGGGGCGTGGATATATCTTGGCTTGTTACAAGAGTTGCCATTAGGTTTAGACACCATTCAAACGAGAGACTAGAGCTTGTTCTTGAGATCCAGTACCAATTAATCATCACTAAGGTTGAAACCATGTTAAGTAGTGGTAAGTAGCCTATGCTAGCTACGGGATACCTATAAACGCACAACAAGGTAATCAAGCACCAATACGTCACGAAAGACTAGAGACGAATAACAATTTTCACGGTGAACGAAGGCCATACGCAGAGGCAAGGGAAAGGTGCATTAAAACAAATCTGGGGTGAATGTCAAGGAGGACTGAAATGCAAAGCCGGAGTTCCTCCAGACAACTCCATAAACTCATGCCTATCTCTCGTAAAACTTCGTCTTCTTCCTGAGCAACCTTAGTCATTCTAAGCCCGTTCCTAATGTGATGTGCTCAAGAGTTAACCGAGAGGCACACTAAGCCATAACGACGAATGGACAGAGACGCTGGCAAATGCAGATCGTATTGCCTAGGTAGGAAGGAATGTCCATGTCCCTTCCGGTATCGCTACCAATAAGTGCTATGCTCACTGCCTTTCCACATCAAACCCTACGCTTCGCTCGCGCATCCTCCATCCATTGCCGTTCGCTCTAGATAGCGTACTTACGAGTCCACTCCCGGGCCGTAGCTTCGTATCGCGCACGGTCTGTCTTGTACACATGCGCAATCTCGGGAACAAGAGGGTCGTCGGGGTTGGGGTCGGTAAGCATGGAGCAGATGGACAAGAGTACTACAATTGGTTAGAACTGGATTATGTATAGGATGGGATACAATCCTTACCCTTGGAAATGGTCAACGCCGGACTCCATTGGTCTCTCAGGATGTCCAAGCAGATGCTGCCGTTGGAGTTGATGTTTGGGTGGTAGATACGAGTCGTGAAGTTGACCTTAGGGGGCTTAAAGGGGTAGTCTGTCGGGAAGTGGATAGCAAGGAAAAAGACGCCACCGGAGTACGGCGAGTCACCCTAAGATACACAATTAGTCCTACGGCCGAGAATTTAAGATATATGGTTTCGGCTCCATGGGCCACTACTCCTAGCATAACTGATAGCCGTATGGTCTATACGATACTAGTATGCTAAGGAAGGAGACCAACATGGTACCGGAGAGGTTGACTTACAGGTCCCATAATCGTGGCTTGCCAGTGGAACTACGCCAAAAAAAAATTAAAACATTAGTAATAGTCCTTGACAAAATACGTGCTGACGCTGAAGGCTTGGAAATATCGCTGCTCGTGCCCAACGAACTGAGTCACGCTGCGGAAAGATAGTACAGCGCTTATCATTTTGTGGTGGGGGAAAGATGATGTGATGCCTACCAGATCTTCGCCGACGGGACCGGCAGAGCATGACGAGGGGGGATCACTACAAAGTCAAATGTTAGCAATACCATCATAAAACAAAAGGCCTCTTTCAGTGGCCCATAGCAATAGTAAATAACTATAAATCCTTTGTGGTGAGGCTGTCAAGTAATACCCCCGCTCAGTCTTTTCAGTATGGCAGCCCCACCTTGGGCTCACGGGGGATGTAGAACAAATAGCATCACCAAACAAACACTCGCTAGATAAGAAAAAAAAAGAAAATTGACATACCGGCCCAAGTCTGTGAGTTCCTTGTTGATGCGCTTCAACGCCATTGCGAAGAGGTGTGAGATGTAGTGGAGTTTTTGGTCTTTACTCGAAGGCAGTCTCTGCTGTTGAAGAGAACGGCTATTTATACTTGCGGTCAGTGTGTGGAATGCGGGAGAAATGGATAGAGTTGCTCAGGCAAGTTTGCAGATGAAAGAGAATGAATTATATAAGAGGGGAGGGAACATACCAGAGAAGATGAGAATTTAGGTGACTGTAGTCAATCTCCAAGAATATAAGGTCGGTGGTAAGAGGGGATGCTGGTGTTAGTTATTATGATTATTTTTCGGCGGTGTTTGGGTTTGTTGTCGTGATGGTGACTGTGGATGGATGCGACAGTTGGTAGCGGGGAGAAGGAAAGTCAGGCAAGTCTTTGAGGTGACGGAATTGAATGGGAATATTGATAAAGCACAGACCAACTTGTTTTTCAAGGAGGGAGTGACAAAGACCACCATAGGCAGGCGCTAGTACCGGTTTTTTTTTCTTCTTTTTTTTTTAATGTTCTTCAACCCAATCAATAATTTCAGTCACTCCAAATTCTTCAAATCGAGTGGCTGAGAGTGGCTGAGCAGCGCTTATGCTGGCATCTGGCCGTTCCTACTGGTTCATAAATTGTATTAATAAATTGTAGATGAATCCGACAAAACTGGCAAGAAGAACCTCAAATGGACCAATTAAACGAGACCTGCTTGTTCCTATTGGACCCGAAGAATCGGTGCCTTCCTGGTCACAACGGTAACCTTAAGCACGATCCCCACACCGCCACCATACTAACCAATCCTAGCACGATACTGTATGTACCTAAGTACAGTAGATACCTGATCTACCAGCTGCTCAACCTGACTGCCTGATCTTCCGCCACCCGTCTCAGCTGTTATCAATTGTCGTCTTTCTCACATTACTAATGCTTAATAACCATTCTTAATTCATCGATGTTTTGTTCATTAGTCGCGTGAAACCATTCAACCATATTCTATCTAATAGTTTGATGAGCACATATGAAGCGTTGAGTCACTGTCACCTTGATGGCTAACGATGACACGTGATTATTAGATATTTAGACATTTGAGGTCTCAATATCCAAGGTTCCAAACAGGGTTTAAACATATTTGTGCAAGTTATTATGTTTGCTATCGATGAGGTCTCATCATACCTTAGGTAGATATCAACACAGTTTTGGGAGTCGATCGAGTAGTTCTCTAGGTATCACTAAGGTTCTTAGTTAAACGAGGTTAGTCAAACAGATGATTGTCTTACAATATCACTTCCAATACCTATAATTCCAAATTTGTGAAACTTGGATGCCATAGATACTAGAACCGCTGCGTCGTAAGTGGTCGCATATGTCCAAGCCTACTTCACTTAACTAGGCGCTGCTGTTGACATGTATAAATTCCCAAGTATCCCGCCTCAAACGTGTATCGGGCATATATGGATATCTACATCGTTCTAGATACATTCAAACGTCCCATATACATAATGACCATATTATTGGCTTTGCTCACACTGTTATACAAAAGCCTGTAACCCAGTTATGGCTCGTCCGAGGATAAGACCTAACACGCCTATGAGTATTCGTCGGTAGTTTTGGAGATGGGTCCACTTACTGTGAATATCGCTCTGCCCTTCGTATGTCTGAGTCACAAATAGATTTGCCACGTGTCTCCCAATGCCGTACTCGTCGCTAACCGCGTTACCCCCGAAGATCTCTTGCAACGCCCTCGCGTTCACGAGCGCACGGTCGCAGTTCTGCCTTTTCGTCATGCTGATCATCTCCGGCGTGGCTTTCCCCTCATCCTTAAGTCTGCCCACTTGAATCGACGCTAGCACACCATACGCCGCGTCGGTAGCAGCATCCGCGAGCTTCTTCTGCACGAGTTGATACTTGGCGATGGAATTCCCTTTGAACTGCTTACGTTCTAAGGCATATTCCCGCGCCCGGGTGAGGCAATCTTCTAATGCACCCATGGTTCCGAAGGAGATGCCGTACCGGGCACTGTTCAGGCACGTAAACGGCCCGCTCAAGCCCTCGACATCAGGAAACATATTTGCCTCTGGCACCGGGCAATCATCCATATGGATCATACCCGTAATGCTGGCTCGGAGTCCTGTCTTATTCTTGATAGCCGGCGTCTCCAGCGTGCCAGGAGGACAATCCTTTCTGTCTATGAGGAATCCCTTGATCTTGCCCGTCTCTTGTAGCTTTGCCCACACCATGAGCACATCAGCAATAGGCGAATTGGTGATCCAGGTCTTAGAGCCACTTAAAAGGAGATAGCCCTTTTTTGTTGGGTGTCGGCGTGCCGTCGATTCCATAGATCCCGGATCGCTCCCATGATTGGGTTCTGTCAGCCCGAAAGCGCCAAGGAGTTTACCCTTGGTCATTTCTGGTAGGTATTTCTCCTTTTGCTCCTGAGTTCCGAACTCATAGATCCCTCCCATGACCAACGAGGATTGCACCGACATGCCCGATCGGTACCCGCTGTCAACACGTTCGACTGCTCGGGTAATCAGGCCGGAAGCCACGGTCGACGCGCCAGCGCAGCCGTAGCCATGCAGGTTCGCGCCGAGCAGGCCAAGTTCGCCCATCTCGAGTAGGATGGCGGGGTCATAATGCTCTTCGCGATACGCCTCTATGTGTAGTGTGGTCAGCGGGTAAGCTACCTAGATAACCACGTAAAGAGTCAGTTAGGACTAGGAATACTCACGTAGGACTCGAGGTAGCAATTTCTCCTGACAATATCGTTCCGCTGTCTCTGAGATGGCCAGTTCTTCCTCAGTGAATAAGTTCTTGCTTGCTAAGGGATCTTCCCAGTCAAATAAAGACTTAGGAGTTGAGCTATAGCTTCTAAAAGCCTGCCATTGCCTCACAGACCCAGTCAATGGTCTCGGGACCCGTGATATGGTTGAACGTAGCATAGCTGCACTCTCAATTGGGAAAAATTGAGGTGAGCGCAAGAGGAATTAGAGCTGATCATGGCGGACAAAGGAAACGGCTTGTGGGGTCGAGTCTTAGACCTGACGACTTGATGCTTCTCTACTCCGAGACAGCGGCTTCGGCATTGAATTTATTAGAAAAGCCGGGAATAAACGGTAGAAGTATCTCGTATAATATCGTAAAGGCCGGTTAACGACGGTAAAACTTTCACGCCACATCAAAAGCCACACGTTTTTTTAGTCTGGGGTAATCTAAATAAAATTACTAGATCTACGTAATCTAGAAATCACAACCTCGTTCACGTTAGTACATACATACATAAGAACCCCGTTTGGAAACCTCTCAGTTGAGCTTTCTCTGTCTATAATCTCTTGTACAGGTAAGAACCACGATAATACATCTCCCTGAAAGGTAATACAATAACATGATGTCACTTATTCTCTACCTAGTTAGTCCTATGGTATACCAAAAATGAAATTCAAAAACTCTAGATCATTTCTAAATTTTCTTCTATCAACATCCCCTATCCTCCCATATTTTTCATTACTCCTCTGTATCTTACACCTAAACACCTATAACGATGCCATCCACTCTTACTAAGTGGCGATACATCTTTAAAGCTCTTTGTTTCCGTTTCCGTCGTCGTCTATCATCTTTCTACAAGTATATCGGCTCCTATTTCATAAGGCATGACCCTGAAGAGTCATGATACCCTCGTTATGCACACAGTAGACCATGGATACTCACTGCTCACTGTCGGGCAGAAGCATCTGCTTTCGCCCAACTCAACAGGACACCCCTGCAACCGACCATATCCTCTTCATAGATACAACTCTTACAGTTGCAAATCGGCCCCGACTGAACAGCACCGGAAAGAGAATAGTCGAGAATACGAAGATGAACACTGGCTCTTCTCACCTAAGCCGCACCGCTTTACCTTGCGGTTGGCTACTTCCAGAGCATGTTCCTATTGCCAGACACGCCGGGCCCCCGAGACTTGTAGAGATCGGCCCCTTACGCCGGTCAGCCCAAACCCAACGGAACCCCAGAATCTTAAGTGCCGTTAGGAACGGAGCACCGAGGATGACCTGATTTCCGACTGGCTATATGGCGTATGTTACTCCAGTTGCCCAAGCGAGGAGCCTGGTTCGGCTGGACAGAGCACGCCGACTGTTTCTCTGGATTCGGAAGGTAAGGCTGAGGTATCGTCAACCATCACCTGCCCAAAGATTGTACTGCAACCAACTAGACGAAACCGATCGACTGCACGATCAGGAACTGGCCTAGATGGCCCCCAAAGCTCCGAGAGCGATGAGCTTTCAAAAGTGCTGCGAGAAGGGCTCGGCGATCTGAGAGAGTTGAGTCGCAGTGCAGATCCGTCTATAGGCTCCCAGAAACTCAAGTCCAATACATCCGGGTCTATTGATTGGGAAAAGAATTGGGAAAAGAGAAAGCCTCGCCATAAACATGATGTATCCGAGGCCTCAAATTCAAGAATTGCCTCCCATGCACATGGCGCTGGTCTTTTCTTACTGGCTAGTGGAGACAATGGTAGCGACAGCAGTAGCGACAGCACCGACGTGCTTGATGACAAATCATGTCCGTACCTCTCGCAACACGACTCTCAGTTCCACGCTATTCAGAAGTACGGCGTCAACTCATGCCCAGAGCTTCATCGGCAACTTGGCGATTTTGACAAATCGCTATCAGGGCTTAAGGTGCGTATTGATATAATAGCCTCATTGATTGCTTTTGTTGACTGTTGCAACATCTAGATTAGGGATGATCAAGAAGAAATCAAACAATTGCGTTCTGAGCTAGAAAAGGTTCGCCATCGATATCATTTCCATGTTCGCGACCTAGTTACAAGGCGGTTTCGGTCACTTAGACTTAGACTTCGGCGTTCGGGCTCTTCTACTTTCTCTGTCAGATCCGATTTTCCAGCCCCCCCACGAGCCAAAGAACGCCGGCTTCTCGCCCGCGAGTCTGTTGATGCCTGGCCCTCTTCAGGCGAAGGGACACCATTATTTAACACCCCAGAGTCCAACATTGCCAAACACAATAGTCCTCATGCTCCTGGCCATCACTTCGATCCATTGGCCATAGCAAGTATGATGATTGCCACAGCAGAACTAGACCGTCTCTCGTCGAGGGCGAACCTTGATCAAACGTCTAGAACATCTGGTTCTTCAACTAGCTTCTCGGGAAGTTCCCCTATTTCGCGTACACCGCTCTATAGTGGTATCGGGAGTCCTGACAACGAAACAACTACATCTGAATCGCCTGCTCTTTACATGCCACCAACTATGCCGTATAATACACCAGCGTCATCGGGCCCGCAATCTGGTGTTGTAAGTCCGGTGTCTAGGCCGTTGAAGCGGCACGGGCATACAAGGAGGGCACACCGAAGCCATCTATCAGAGGTTACAACCCCAGATGATATCGCGTCCCCAGAAGATTCTGCCGAAGAATTTATGGAGAGCCGTCCTTTCCTTTCGTCTTCCCAGATCGAGACTCCTCCTGAGTGTTCAGCTACCACCAATACTGGACTCGAGGATACGCTTTATCCTAAGCCATTGGCAATTAACCGTAATGACCGAGAAGAAACTGGACCGCCGGATGATGAGATCCTGGGAGAGACACGAGAGGATCTATGTTCCAGATCTACCATTTCTAGTCCACGTCCTGCCACCTCTATGGAGGAGCCTGATATTTCTTCACAGCTTTCGAGCGACTTGGATTCGAACAGAGCGGAGACGATGTCGGCTCCAGCTCAAGTCTCGTCAATTGGCAAAACACACGAGTCCATGTACAGCCCAGAGGCGCTGTTTCGAAATGGCAGTGCATCGCTGCCAATCACGCCCTCTATACTCATATCTGATGAAGATATGAATCTCAACTCCTGCCATCCAGACATGTGGTCAGAAGCCCAAGGCGAACCAGGAGACTCGGATCCTTTCTGTCCCTCAGATTGCCTTCGTACCAGACACTGCAGTCTAGCTATTGACCTCCGGCCTTCAGGACCTACCAGATAGGATACTGACCAGACTGTTCTCAGGCCCGGGACCGGTCCTAAGGTAGGAATCAACGTAGAAGTTGGCCCACGAGAATTAGCAGAACGCGGGGACGAGACGGCAGAAGGCATGCATGAAAAAAAGGACAGGAACTCGGAGCCTGCTTGGTTGTAAGGTGGTAAGTGGTATTTGGCTTTGCTTCGACGAATACGGGTTCATAGGGTTATATATAGTTTTATTTAGTATAGATTGGAAGCCTTACCTATTCTATTGAATTCAAATTTCCAACTCACCACCCTCACTGACCATAAGCTTATGTAATCACAATTTAGCCAATAACCTTGGAAGTTTCTTCCTACAAGCACCGCAAAAGTGAGGTTTTCACATATTGAACTAGGTATTTATTTACGTAGGTCATTAGATTATTTCGCATAACAAGAAGACTCGGATTGATAATACTTGTTCTACTGCATTCGACTACAAGAGCAAAAAAAAAAAAAAAATAAGGGACTTCGCACCCGTCATCCATTCCCTCGCCTTGACCTGGGCGAGTAAAATACTGCTTTAGTCCCCCAGCCTATCTAGGCGCACCAACATTCCTCTGGCAATCCGTTGCCGGAATCTAGATCTAAGAGAGCACTTGCCCCTAGAACATGAGATTTTGTAATGCTTCTTTTCCATTCCTTTTTTTCTTTTTCAGTTTACTGTATTTCTTTTTTCTTAAGAGTAGGGGAAAATTCCAACCCCTGTCGCTCTTAAGAAAGCAGCCACAAGAAAAGATAGCCCGTCCATAACATTCTCGCGCCGACAACTGTTCCGCCAGATATAACTTATAGGCGGAAGGGTGGCGGCCTCAGATCCCGGGGATGGAAGGTCAACGGGTAAGGATGTCCTCTCGGTTGGGCCCGCAGCCGACCCACTTGATGTGGACGCCGAGGAAGTCCTCGATGAAGGAGACGTAGTCCTTGGCCTCCTGGGGGAGGTCGTCGTACGTCTTGGCGCCGGTGGTCTTGGTATTCCAGCCCTTGATGCTCTTGTACACGACCTGGACGCGGGAGAGGAGCTTCGCGCTGGCGGGGAAGGCGTCGATGACGTCGCCGGTGTCCGGGTGCGTGTAGGCGACCGCGACCCGGATCTCCTCGAAGGTGTCGAGGACGTCGAGCTTCGTGAGGTTGAGGACGTCGTAGTGGTTGACGCTCTGCGAGTACTTGCACGAGACCAGGTCCAGCCACCCGCAGCGGCGTCTCCGCCCCGTCGTCACGCCGAACTCGTGCCCTATCTCCTGCAGCTTGTCGCTGATCTCCCCGAAGTCTTCCGTCGGGAACGGCCCGGATCCGACGCGGGTGGTGTACGCCTTCAGCACGCCGATAACGGAATCCACTTTTCGGTAGTTGAGATTCAGTCCGGCCATCACGCCACCGAAAGTCGTCGATGTCGACGTCACGAACGGCCAAGTACCGTACGTGTTATCCAGCAGGGCCGACTGTGCGCCTTCTATAAGGATCTTCTTCCCTTGCTGCTGGGCCTCTTCTAGGAATTCGACCTCGTCCACGGCGAAGAGGCGGAGCCTCTCACGGAAGTTCTGCGGGGTTAGAAGAGAACATTAAAAAGAGTAAAATACTTACCTCGAGCTCTTTGATTTCTACCTCGACATCATATTTGCCCAAGTCTCCGCCATACCTCAGCTTGTAGTCCCGCTCCATCGCCCTGATCCGGTCCCCGAACTCATCGTCGTCGAGCAGGTCGGCCAGAAGCACGGTGCTTCTCTCGGCTTTGGAGCTATAGGCGGGCCCAATACCTTTACCTGTAGTGCCTATGTTCTTCTTACCAAGCTGTCCTTCGCGGAGACGATCGGCGGCGGCGTGAAGATCGAGATTTAGCGCGCAGCGCGTCGAGACCTTAAGTCTCGGTTGGCAGTTTTCGATGCCCTTCCCCTCAGTGGTCGCAAGCTCAGAGAAGAATGTAGGCACGTGCAGAACAACACCAGGCCCAATTAGATTTACGGTTGAGGGATGGAGTAACCCGGACGGCAACATGTGGCTTTAAGAGGTCAGCAAGTCTTCCTACTAGATATTGACAAGTCGGGAGAGAATTGGTATACATACAAGTCATAGGATGCTCCTTTAATAACGACGGCTAGAGAGAGACAGAGCGCGTGCCAAGTCAATACACAAATTTCTCATCGAAAAAGGAAGGCGGTTTATAAATAGAAGATGGCCTTACTGTGACCACAGTTTCTGCCTCCAGTAGCTCTGGCGCAAATCTGAACTTCGGAGCTAAGAACATCGCAAAGCTTGCCTTAAGAGAGGCATGTGAGAAGAGTACTCTTTTTGTTTACCAGGCGATGCTAGGTATATGTGAATATCTCGCTAGCTGACAACTCACTCACCTTTCCCTTCACTAACAAATACCAATTAGCAGAAAGGAATAAAGAAATAAGTTAGAATATGGAATCCTTACTCTCCCCATTGGACACCTAAAACGATAGTAGCCATGACGGGCAAAGTTCTCAAAGAGGTATATGCAAGTATTTTCGTATAGAAGAAAGACAAATTAAGAGGAAAAGAAGTCTCGATATTTTCTTTTCTTTTTATCTTTTCCTTACGATGCGCGCAAAAAGATGAAATTCAATGGCGGGGTGGTGGGGTAATGGCGTATACCGGGTAATCGGGCGGGTTCCAGGTACGATCCATACAAATGTATTTACTGAGGTCATTGTGGACATGATGTGGGCAGCCAGCCTAACCAAATATATAGGCGATGATAAATCCACAATGTCGGATAACTACATATACTGAATATAAGCATACTCAGGGGGTTAGGGGTCTCCTTTCATCCGTACCTAACCAGGCGGCCAGGTAAAACAATACGTTAGGTATTTGTGTCTAGAAATCATTCACTCAAGCTACATTAAGGTAGATTTGCTCGTTGGATGATTGACACCAAACCTAAGATGTATCTACCTCATACATTTCTATTAGACACTCTTCAAAAGTCTGAGAGATTTGCCACTTACCCCTATTTGAGCGCCTTAAGAAACATTTGACGTTCAGATAAATCAAGACAGTCTCTAGATTGTCACCCACGAACATATACAGATGTATCTAGTCTGTAGTCTTTAGAGGATCTATTTAAGGCTGGTTCCTTGAATCCTCGAACTAGCCACGTCACTCCTGACCATGTTTGATATCTATGGACCTATATATCGAAAGACGGAATTGTCTTATTATTAAGGATGTCTTATTTCGACATCTCCATGCTCAGTATGTCATATCTATACTAATAGCCCTACGTCGTAACGTCAAACGTATGCATAATCCCGAGCCTCTAGGCTCGCATTTATTATCTTCAAACAAACCCACGCCACGCAATGCAGTTGGTACTCATACAAAACTGACGAAGAATGACACATGTTGCCATAAAGAATATTACCGATCTCCGGTGCCCTTTATGTTGACCATTTCGTATTCGCCCGCCCCATCTCGACCTCTGCCTCTTCCGCGGCCCCTACCGAATCCCATCTCTTCGTCGCCTTGACCTCCCCCTGCATTTCCATTTGCTGCCGCAGCTTCGGTGCTACTTTCTGCATTATTGCTGTTCTTCGCATTACCCCCGAAACTAATGGGTCGTAATTCCCGCCACTGGCAACCGTAGGTGCCTCCCATGACCATGACGGCACTTGATACCACCATAGTAGTCCACCAGGCAACATTTTGCGGTACGAATCCGGTGTAGAAGGTTACAACAACGAGGTGGATGAAATGGAGGCTGAGTGCGAAATCGAGGACGAGCTTCGACCGGCCTATCAAGGCTATTATCGCTAAGACGCTGTCATCATATTGTTAATATAACTCCCCATGGATCTCCCGCGAAGAGAGGAAACTAACGCAACACCAGCGCAACATAGCCAGATAAAGCCTATCAACCACCCTTGCGTTGTGTCGCCGCGCAGATTTGCCCACCCGAAAACAAGGTCCAAGCCAAATCGCGTGCCGGCGACTAAAGATGTGAACAGCATAAGGATCAGCGCAGCAGCGTAATATATGCTCTGCAAGGCTGCCATTTGACCAAGGATTCGTAGAGGAGGTAGCTCGTTCGCAGCGCCAGGCCGCGGCGGTCTTCTTCGTCTAGCCATTTTCGAGCTCTAGTATAAAGGGAAAAAGCAAAAGGGAAGAGATCGGAGTCGCTGTCAGCACGATATTCGTTGGGTGTCAGGCAAAAAAGGTCGTGAATGAGCGGATAAAAGGGAATCAGAATTCTGGTTGTTTTGTTTGAGCGTCGCGCTATATGGACACCATGTGGAGATGGTGAATTTCGGATGATTGATTGATTGATTGATTGATTGATTGAATTTAGTTAGTATGGATTTGATACAAGAAGTTCTAAATTTTACAATAAGTAGTAGGTATGATGAGAAGGGAAAAGATAATGTACGCCGTCAAAGGCTTCAAGGTTCCAGAAATCACAAGATTTTAATCTGTAAGTTAACGTTAAAGTTATTATTAAACCTGATGAAGGTTAGGCTAGTTAGTCATGCACCTCGCCGACGCCTGCTGGGTAATACCGTAATTGCTGTCCATGAATGGGAATTTAATGATGAAAAAAGGGTGACGCAGGGGCTTCTTACTTAATTCAGAGAAGTGAAAGAGATTTAGATCCCAATGGGGTAAGTACTACTAGTAGTAACCTAGTCTAGCGTAGACTTTTTTTTCTCTACCCTTGTACTTGGGTAGAAATATAGTACATTACATAATCACCTATCAATGGACGTCAAAGCTTTGATAGCTTCCGCGATAGCTTCGATAAATCAATTTCCTTCATCTTCACAACCCCCCTTGGAACGACGTCACTTCGCAAAGACAACCGACAAAAGCAAATCAATCAAATCACGAACCAGTTATTAATTTAATTTTGGTCTCGAATTCAACAAAGTATCGTCTACTTATCGTCGAACATCCAAAATAAAACAGAAACCATGGGCTTCTTCGGTCTCTTCTCCTCGCCTGATGAGCAGCGGAAAAACGAAGTGCGCACAGGAGCCAGAGCACCTGACAGAACGGAGCGCAAGCAATGCTGGGATGCGCGCGACAACTTCTATAGCTGTCTAGACAAGCACGACGTCATCGATTCTCTGAATGGCGATGGCAAGAAGATTGCTGAGAAGCAGTGTGCGAAGGAGAATAAAGCATTTGAGGAGAATTGCGCCAGCGCTTGGGTACGTTGATCAGGCTTCTCTACTTACTTCTCTTCCATGTCTTTGAAATCATGCACTATGACGACAGATTATGGCTAACTTGTTCAACCCTTATTCTCTACCTTTAGGTAACGTATTTTAAGCGGTACCGAGTCGCTGATTACCAAAAGAAGAAGACGATCGAGAGGTTAGAAAAAGAGGGCGCAAACAAGATGGCAGTTGGTGAAATACCCGGAAAGAATGCGTAGAGTGGTCACTTTTAGCGTTCAGTAATGGTTGGTCTACATAAATGTGTACCATATTGTACATACACACATACCATAAAAGGCATTGGGAGGAGTTTCGGATAGGAAAAGGATTGGGTATGACGAATCTCCTTTCTATTATGCTCATATTCGTATGAGAGTCTTGAGAAACCACGATCATGAAGTTTAGCACCGCTCAAGTCTCCTATTCACACATACAAAGGAGACGTTCTACTTCCATTGTATCATAAGCTTTAAGTCGATATCATTGGTCAAGCCGTGGCGCCCGGGATCTGATGTAGCATATGGTGTTTAGGTAGGTACCTAATGTAATTGACGGCATCTTAGTCATCATAAGCCCTCTGAAGGAATAACGCACGGATCTTGCAGCGTATTTTCATTAGCTATCCTAGCAGTTCAATGTTTCATGACTAGACCCCTAAACAATTCTTATCAAAGTCAAGCCTTTTTAGGTTCTAGAGGCTCAAGGCCAGATAGGGTGCCGTTCGGGTCCAACAAAGAGCTCAGGCGTTGACCTCGCGCGAGGTCCCCGAGATTGTCCTTCTTCACCTTCTTTAGGAGAGCCTGTCCCGAACCCTGAATCCCACCAACCTGGTCATCTAGAGTTGGATCGTAATATACAGGATCATCCTCAGGCCTACCAAGCCGGAAAGCCCTACGACGACCTTCGTTAAAGTCGTGTATGAAGCCTGCTTCGACGCGCATGTCAAATATGCCTTTGAAAGTAATGGGTTCGTTTGTCTTTGTATGCGACCTCTTCAAAAGCACGGCAATATGAAAATATGGCTTGACACCGTATCTGATAATGACTCGTAGTGTTAGTATTGTCGAATCTTCTTGTGCAGTTGACAGGTTGATAGTGCTAGATTCTACGACTTACTTCTGCAGGCCATTCTGTTCGCAGTACCAGTTGATCCCGTACACCTTGTCGTCGTGGACGAGCCTATCGGTAGAACCCCGATCAAAATGCTTACGCGTGTACGATCTCTTGGTCTCCCTTTCAAGCTTTGCCTCGGCTTTAGCGACGTATTCGACGCCTACGGCACCGCCCTTAACATCATTCTGCTCGATCGCCTCCTCAGCTTCATCCCAATGCTCCTGCTGTACAAATGGAGCCCAAGCGACTACCTGGGGCGCGGCTGGTTCAGTGTTCGGCGGGTCGGCCTCGTCATCTTCGTAAAAGCCGAGCCACATCCTCACTGACTCGAAACGGAAATTCTGGGCCTGGCAGTCGAGACCAACCCCGAGAACGATGAGCGTCATGGGCACGGTTTTGGCCGGAGTCTCCCAGCCATGAACAACGAGAACTGTCTCGATCGTTTTACGAAACTTGGACATCTCATTGGAAACGTGGATGAAGTTCCTCTGCAAGCTATTACATTGTTAGTGAATGTATTTATGGCTCATCACTTACATGGACAAGGCCTTCATTCCGTAGTAGGAAAGCATTAAGTGGTGCTAAAAGAAGAAGAATTAAATAGGTAAAGAGCCGCTTACCGATTCCCTTTAGGGTTCGAAGTCTTGAACGCACCAAGAGTGTCTTCAAAATCAGGGTCAAGCTCTTCATAGAAGGGTTCTTCGTCTGCCTCTGTTTCTTCCTCCAACCCGACCTCCGAAATATATACCGGGTCATGTATAGGCCCCATGGTATCACTGCGATCGATTGACTACTTAATCGGGACTTTAGGGAGAAAATGCATAATTTTCTATGCCCTAGGTAGGTAAGCACGCAACTTCCCTCAATCAAATCAGAAAAATAAAGAAAGGCTTCCTTTTGTATACATGTTTTCTCTTCCCCTCCCCTTAGTATCTATCTGTTAGTGCGGCTTATTATGTAGCCTTATTCAGGCGAGATTGTTATTACTTTCCGAGGCAAGCACGGCTCTGTAGAGGCGTAGGAAGCCTCCGAGGGCTGTGTTGATATATCACATCACACTCAGCAGTTTGGGGGCTGATTATCTCTGATATTTCCAGCCTTTATTGCCGTAGAAGTACAGTACTTGCACGGAAATTTGATGCAACCTTCCTCATTTGTCGATGACACATGCAGGCATTCTCAGCTGGACCCGAGAAAACCACCCACCTTGTCATGGCTATTCGTCGGTGAAGATGTCAAGGAGGCTCCGCTCCAACCAGCTTTGTGTACTCCCGCTGTTGGAGCTTTTCTACTGCCTTAATACTCCTAAATATTGACTTCCCATTTCTCTTTTGTAAGTGCATCTTACGTAGAGATTTCTAGTATATCTATCTCGGTCTATATCTTCTCCCCCGAATATCGGTTTCCACAGAGGAAAACAACGATCAAAACAGCAGCCAGAATGACAATAAATCTAACAAATCAAATACAGGACGTCTTGGGCGTGAAAAATAAGCAGGCGCTCTATGAACAATGGCGTAAAAAAGGGCGTAGGGGGGTCTTCCGTGAAATCCTCAGTCTTGTCCGGAAGAAAAACCAAATCAGCCCCCTATCTACCTTTAACGGCGGCAACGATTCAGCATATGACCATAATAGCTACATTATACTGTTAAATGCGCTAAAGGAGTTACTAGAGTTCAAAGATGATGGTATGAAGATCACGAAGGCAGCATTATTCCTGGAGGCAATTGAAGATTGGACTGAGGATAAATCGCATGATGTCTACACGGTAGTACATGCCTTGTGCCTTCTGAACCCAAAAATGGCTTTCACGGCTGCCATCAAGGAAAAATTAGAAGACGACCTCATTCAGCGTAAAGTGGACAATACAAAATACGCCTTCCAACAAGCTGCGAAGTATGGGGCTACCGAACTGGTAGCCGTCATGCTTCAGGAGCTTCTCAAATCAAATGTGGTTAAGGATAAGGACGCTGCTCTAGATGAGTATGTCGATTTAAGGAATAAGAGCGATCAAAAGACGGCGTTCATGTTAACCGCTGAAAATCTCCAACTGGAGGTACTTGAATTGCTCTTAATGGAGTATCCACGGTTAGCCAATCGTCACGGTACTAAAGCTACTATTGGAACTATCATACGAAAGATGGGACCAAACCAGAGCGAAAGTATTAAGACAGAGGCGCTCAAAGCACTCGAACTCATCTTGCCTCGCATGGATATGGATGACGACAACGAGATCTGGGGCCATATATGGCAGGAGGCTGTGAAGACGCCATCAACAGCGGCGATAACGTACCTCCTCGGTGAGAGTAACGGGAAACTGAAAGCGTCTAGATTTGTCACCTATCCAAATGCCAAGTTTGTCATCGAGAACGGCAACCTGGAAATGTGGCGGAAGTTCAACTCGGAACAGAGACGCGATCTTATGGTCTCCGAAGATCTCGACCTCCTGCATACGGCAGTGGCTAACGACAAAGCAGATATTATAGAAGATATTCTTCAAGAGTTTCCGGAACAGATTGAAGTCCAGGCGGGGGGCAAATATGCCTTAGAAGAGCTGAAGCACTCAGCCCATTCCTACCAAAGAATCCGTGATACTCTCCTCCATGCCATGATCCGAAGCACAAGCGAAAATCTAGGAATCCGAGAGGTTAGAGCAATAATTGGAAAATCAAACGGTAAGTCATTCGAAGCCATTCGGTGTTCATTGCGCTGATAGAATAATGACTGGGAAGTCGAGGGTAAGTTTAGGCGAAAGGACCTGCGTCTTAGTATCGGGAACGGCTAACCAGTGCACCAGCGGATACCATTTGCCTCCACTTGTCTAACATGGATACTGAGGAACAGAGCTTTGGCGAGTACGTGCAATGGTTGCGGGAGCAGAAAGAAGAGATGGGACGAATCTTCAAGTTTGAACGGGTCCTGAAGTATGCCAAGTTTCCTGATCTTCACACTCAGGTGCCAAAGCGAAGTCAGAACATCGTCGCCGGGCTACGAGAACCTCATAGCGAGATCAGAGGGCTATTCGAATGGCTCGAAAGAAGGGGGGTCAAACAGGTGTTGGGACTGTCGGTTCCTGATCGACTGCTTTCTCCCCATGCTGACGATGATGTGGAGTACTGTGCAAATACCTTCCAAGTCAGGATCCTCAAATGGAGGAAACTGGATATTTACCTTGGAAACCTAAATGAAGAGATCAAGGATGGGTTGAAGGAACTACATCTGTATAGCAGCGGGAATCGAGCAGTGCACGATCATTGGTATTCTGAATTGAAGACAAATTTTCCTGAAGTGAGTGTATATATCCAGAACTTGGAGCATTTTGCTAATTACAACTGGACAGCTACGGAAGTTGTTTGTGTATGTTGTAGCAGTAAGTGAACTCTATACGCTCGGTCTTGAACAAGCGTACCTAGGTACTGATCACCAAAGGACGTTATGAGCGAGAAGCGGCTAAAGGAGTCGGTGGCCAAGTTACAACAAGACCTCGACAAAATCAACAGAAACGATCTTAATCAGCGATGGACCCGAGGACGCCCGGGCCTGAGAAAAGACCACGGCAGGATTGCCATGGTCCCGGTAGAAGAGTACCACTGGGGTACAGACCGTGGATTCAAAACATACCGAAATCTAGATGAGATGTACCTGTTCCATATCTGCTTCTCTCCTTTTCCCACACTAACCTCTCGCACAGACGAAACCACGTTGTGGGGCCAAATCTTGCGGCATTCATTAACAAGTATGTCAGCTATAAGGTTGACGATAAGAAGCGGACAAAAGTGGCCGTGATAGACAGCGGTGTCATTATTGTTGGGGGGAAAAGCAAACATGAGGTTCTAGAAGACGTGATCAACAGTCAAAATATTAACGCATCCAACGACGGCCAGGGGCCGACAATGCGTAATGTACAGCGGGCGGCGGCACACAAAGGAGAGGAATGCACGTCAAGAAATGACCTAGTGGAGCGTGTGGCAGATGGAAAATCGTATGTGAACACAGGTGATGATGAAGAGCAAGTGTGGTGGCACGCCTCCGAGCCACACGGGACACAAATGGCTAGATTGATATGTTCGATCGACCCATGCTGTAAGCTTTACGTCGTCAAGGTTGCAGAGACAAGGAACTCCGGAATAGCAGCGAACGTTGTCGCTCAAGTAAGACCTCTCATATACCCTATAAACAAGTAAAGATGCTGACCGCTGGGAAAAGGCTATTGACTGGGCAATCGAAAAGAAGGTCGATGTCATATCACTTAGCCTCGTGGCATTTGCTGATGCGAGCAAGATGATGGAACAGATAGAGAAGGCTAGAAATAAAGACATCGTCGTCCTAGTGAGCACAGCGGATACAGGTCTAGCGACTACGACCACCGAGACGGACAAGAGTAAAAACAACGAAGACCTTTTCACTATCGCGGCTTGCGATAGATGGGGGAACCTTCTACCCTCCAGCCAAAAGAGCGGATATCGTTTCCGGTTTGTAGGACACAACGTCCAAGTTGGGCAGATACCCTTCTTGAAATCCGAGGAGTTTATCACGGGAAGCTCGGCCGCAACGGCCATCGCAGCCGGAACAGCATCGTTGATACTCGCGTGTTGCAGGATCTCCTCGAGGTGTTATACTGAAGAGAGCGGATGGAGATATCGTATGGTGAAGACAAGATTCGAGGCTATGGGTGAGGGGGACGACAAACCCTATGTTCGATTAGAGAACTTCTGTGGTAAGGAGAGAAAAGACCTCCGTACCATCCACTTCGAGTCCACGGTCAGTTCCGAATTTGTCAGCACTGGTGCCAGGAACTCATAAGTGCATCCATAACACACTCAGACCTATTTTATATATATATAGTATTAATATGTAGCTATTTGGTAAAAATACCTCTCCTCTTAGTACCATATCGCCGAGATAATCACGGGTCAGGGGTTTAGGTTGCATTCCGGAGTCTTTTGTGAGTTTCTGGAGGCAGGGGGTAGACACGCCGACACGCTGACATGGTGAGGGGGCTGATGCTGCCATTGGTAAACCTGCATACTGAACCAGGCGGAAACCAGCCAGTGGATAAATTGCTGTCCTAAAATGGAAATTTCAGCTTCCATCGAACATTGATCTCAGGTACCTATACTTAATCGGTTACAGCTCCAGCTCGCTTATTCAGTGCCTAAGGTGCCGTGCCGCAACGCAGCCCAGAAGTCTCGCGCGAGAAGCTCTCAATCATCAATCAGAATCATGTCCATTCACCGTGTCGCGTTCTCAAACTATAGTTTTCTTCCCTCAGGACCGTCTGTAATCAGTCTCTTTACCACGACTAGATACCCTACAATCGTGTTCCAGTCTCAATTTTCGATGTCTTGATGCTTAACTGCTTAGGCAGTTACGAATCCATGGCAGATAACCCTAGCTCAAGGCGACTTTCAATGTCAATGAACTTTTTGGGAATGAAAAAGACCATCAAAAATGTCAAAAATGTTATCAAATCCACGACGGCTAGATCTAGCTCATCTTCGAACTCGAAAGAAGTTGAGCATGCTACCAAACCGAATTTGAGTTCGGTCGATCCTTACACTGAAACTGTTATTACACCGGTTACACCTACGGTAGCAGAAGACGAGCTCAAAGAAACCCCAAGACCTCAGATTGAGACTAAGATTCGACCCAAAATTTCTCCCTTCCCAACTTCCCATCTCAACCATAATTCTGAAAAGCATCCCGGTCATTCCTCGCCGGGTCTCGTACGTGCTGAGTGGCAAAGAACATTGTGGGACGAAGCATATGATCAGATAAGGAAACAAGATAAATCAATGGTTCAATGGTACGAGATGATTATCTCTGGCGATCTCCAGCAGTCGGCATCTGAAGCGGCCCCGCGACGTCGATCGTCAGAGCCTCTCGAAAATCTCATCAGCCAAACGGACTTTTTATTGAGACGAGAGCAGATGAATGAACTCCTCAGTCGCTGGTTTGAGAGAAGCGGTGGCGGCGAGACAATCCGTCCAAACGCTCGTGGCCGTGATGGAAATGATGCATTGCTACCGTCATATGAAGCAATCTTCGCTGAAGCAGCGAAGAAAAGACGGACAGAAACAGTTATCGCCTGGGTCCCAGCCTGTTATGCCTCAAAAGTGGGATGTCCCCTCATTGATTCGTGAGTGAAGCTAACATGCTACAGATACTTCGAAATCCAACGTTCGCCAATCGGGAAGATTGCTCTAGGATAATATATGTCATCTCACGAATGGAATGGTATGATCTTCTTTCGAAGCTACATTCAGGCGATCAAGGAGATGATTCACATGATTCAAAACTTCACGACCGAATTGTAGATCTGTATGCTGCTATTCTTTCGTATTTGATCAAAGTAGTGTGCTCTCACTTCAACAAACTCGACATCAACCTCCCGATGGAGTCAATCAATGCGAAATCGGACTTTGAGGGAATTATTGAAGCAGAAAGCGAGTTACCCCGGTTTAACAAGAATTGGATAATGAATCCACTCAACGAGAAATTAGAAATGACTACCTGGGTTGAACAGGCAGAACCTGATACAGCAAACGGGCAACGCGTGAAAAACAGTAAGCTGATAGAAGACTTACACGTGATAGATCCCAGACCAAGACACATGGACACTACAGATCCAAAGAAAAAGAGAGCGATAGACGATATCTACAACTTGCTCCTCAAGAGAAGCGAGTACAATGATTTCCGAAATTGGACTGAGTCAGAGAACCGCCTACTCTGGATCAGCGGGGCGCCTGGTCAAGGCAAGACCATGCTCCTAAACGGAGTAGTCCAGGCACTGCCCATGGAGCCTAGTGCTAAATATCTGTCATTCTTTTTCTTCGACTATAGGGGCCCCGACTCGAACAATGCAGCGGCAGCATTAAAAACCCTAATATGGCACATTCTGACTCAGCAACCAGCACTTGAAATCCACCTACAGGAGAAGTGTGAAACTACTGGCAGGAAACACTTCGATCACCCAAATGATTTCATTGCGCTGTCAGCAGTATTCTATGCCATGATAAACGATAAAGAATTTCAGGATACATACGTTGTCATTGACTCCTTGGACGAATGTACCTACGACGGCGCGCGGGTCGGAATAGGAGCTTTCCTAGACTTGATCGTCATGTCGATATCACAATCCAATCGTATCAGATGGCTAGTATCTAGCAACGACAAGGAATCTATAATGTCTAAATTCAAAGGATGCAATCAGCAGCGTCTAACTTTGGGGTCAAGTGAACAGGGGTTGCACGTCGTCATGGAGAGCTACATCACATATATGGTGTCGAGATTAGCCGCAGACAGATCCTATGATAAAGAGCTGGAGGAGATCATAGTAAAGAGGTTCTACCAGCAAGAAGCATACAACTATCTCTGGGTGGACATTGTCTGCGAAGCTCTTCGATCCGAAGAGAACTGGTACGTCGAGGACTCCATGAATGAACTCGAGACGCTGAGGGATTTGCAAGGCCTTTACGGCCATCTGCATCACAAGCTTAATACTGCACCCAAGCAGCAAGACAGGGACTTTTACTTCGATGTACTCTCAACAATGGCTATCGTCCACCAGTCACTGCATATTAACGAGCTGAGAGGACTTGTGTCCTGGCCAAAGCGAGTAAACCTAGAAGTCATATTGGCAAAGTGCTCGGGTTTCCTTCAAGTGCGAGATAAAGTGGTATCGTTTAGGCACCGGTCGGCGAGAGATTATGTAAGAACACAGATCCTTGACCTGCCTAAAACCTCGAAGGCTCAGGCAAAGCTCACGATCCTTTGCCTCGATTCCCTAGCAAGAAACTTGGGCAAAAATTTTTCCTTGTTAGAAGACGGCCTTCGTGGTCTACCCGAATCAGTATCTTCTGCAGCTAGTAGCTACGAGTCGTTGCATTGGGCGATGCACTTAACAGAGATATCAGACGTGACTATGAATACAGATATATTGGCTCAGGTCCATTCATTTCTAAATGAACACTTCTTGATCTGGGTCGACGCTCTCGGTACAGCAAAGAGAACGCCACAAGCGACGATGCAATTGCAGCAAGCAGACTTAGTTCTTCAGCAAATGGTGAGTTACATGGCGCTGTGCTAAATCTGTTTTACTTGAGAAGTATTTGCTTAACACATGTCTCGTACAGCGCAAGGAGACAACAGATGAACCAAATAGTCTCTGCGATTTGATTCACGACGCACACATGTTCCTCCAAATCCACCAATCCACAAATACCTCGATTGATCTACCCGCATCAAATACGCTCTTGTTCTGTCCGGAAAATAGCATTATCAAGAAGTTTTGGCTCACACGGGCTTTCCGTTGGCTTTCTGACCCACCTATGATGGATCAATATTGGAGTCCCAACTTCACGAATTTCCGGGGTCATACGGATTGGATCCGCGATATTGCTATATCATCTGACGGTCAACTCATAGCTTCCGGCTCCGATGACGGTACAGTACGGATCTGGGACACCCAAACGGGTACCATACAGCATAAAATACTGGTCGGAACGACCATCTGGGTATGGTCTGTTGCTATTTCTAAGAAGTTTGTAGCGGCTAGTACGGACGATAATACCATTATGGTATGGGATCTATATACAGGACACATACTAAAAAGGCTGGACAGTCATACCTCTGTGACCGGGGCCCTTTGTTTCTCGCCGACTGAAGACAAATTAGCATGTTCCTATGATCAAAAGGTGCTGATTTGGGATGTTGCTGGAAAGTCAGAGGCTTGGCAGGGTAAAGAGATTTGGGAGGATGTCACCGCCAGCAGTCTTGCCTTTTCACCAGATGGGAGGTTCCTAATCATGGTGGCAAGCACCATTCGGGTTTGGGATATAGAACGTGGTTCTATGCGAGGGTCCTTCGGAGATCCTATAGAACAGATCAACTGTGCTGTCTTCAGCCCCTATAATGCTGGAGAGAAGAAGCTTATTGCGTCGGGTTCAGATGATGGGACCGTCTGTATTTGGAACGCCGACGATGATCCCAAGCTTAGGAGAACGGAATCCCTAGAGGATATCCAGAATAATATACCGGAAGAAGGTCAGTTAGATGAAGTGAAGGAAACTGGCATAACAAAGCCGATGCTGGTTTTTGGAGACGAGGCTAGCAAGCATAGGTCCAGTATTTACTCGGTTGCTTTCTCACCCGATGGTTCTCAACTGGCCTCCGCCTCCAATTTCACTATTGACATCTGGGATTGCATCACCGGCAAGAGATTGCGCACTTTGCAGGCGCCCGACTTGAACTTAAGAACCATAGTCTTCGTACCGCCCGATGGCGCTTACATCGCGTCGAGTTCCTACGATAAGAACGTGCACCTGTGGAATGCTGTGGGCAGGCACAAAGAGGCAGTTCCGGGTACTATCGCACCTAAACGAAAGGCTGTAGACGAACTTGCCATATGTCCGCACGGGAAGATAATCGCTGGAGCGCGCTCAGGAGGTTCGATCTTTTTATGGGACCTGGAAAGCAATAAGCCTATCCACCGCGAAATGAAGTTTGACCACAGTAGTGACGTGCGCTCCTTAGCATTCTCCCCCAACGGAGAGAAACTACTCTCGGCTTCGGACGACAGAACGGCGCAAGTGTGCGATGTTGCAACAGGAGAGCGGCTACATATATTCAACGGCCACGACGACTGGGTTCGCTGTGCAGCATGGTCATCAGATGGGAATTATGTAGCTTCCGCGTCAGATGATGGCTCTATCCGAGTGTGGAAGATTGGAGGCAAGGAGGAGCCAGAGCCAATATTTGTCAAGGAGGATGCGCATGGGGGGTCCTATGTGAAGGCAGTAGCCTTCTCCCCAGACATGAAATATCTTGTGTCCGGTGGAAACGACACGAACGTAAAAGTTTGGGACCAAAGCAAGCATGACGCTTGGGAAACCGAGGCGGCGCTCCTCGAGGGCCACACCGACAACGTCCTCAATGTATTAGTTACTCCTGACTCAAAGCATGTGCTGTCGGCTTCTTTCGATGGGACTTTAAGGATGTGGGATCTAGAGAATACAAAAGAGACGCAGCCACCGATTAATATCGACTGGGTGGACACCAAGATGTGGTGGTATCCCCCTCCCCAGCGCGACCAAAAGACTCCTAGCTATGTGATGAGTCCTCAAGGTATTCAACCCCTGAGTCCCTCCTCATCAGACATCTTCGAGTCTCAAACGGCGGGTCATTGGTGGTTCCGGTATGACGACCAGAGCAGCGGCTGCTGGATTAAGTTTAAAAATCAGAATATCATTTTCCTCCCGCGGGAGTACCTTCCTAGATCTTCGTTAGTTGTCGGGGACAAGGCAGTGATAGGTACAAGTTCAGGGAACGTCCATGTCTTTGGGGCCTCAGAGGGCAAATCTGTATGAACTAGTTGTTATGAATATAGGTTCTCGAGTTCTTCGAGAATTACGCTTACAGTTCTACATCATCGTGTTGAAAATTGCCGGAGGTTTCGGTTGAGTTATTTTATAACAATGTATGCGGGCCAAGATGATCAGAGATTGAGATCGATGCACTCCTATGTGGCCCTTCTTACTTGCATGTTCTCCCCCCTGAATATTACTGTCGCCCGCTAATTATGGGGTCAGACCGCGTGGGCACTGAGTCTACTTATGTCTTCGTAATCGCTCTTTTATATGCTCTTACCTCTTGAGTCAATAAATATGTATGTACATATACATATCATAACAAAAGGCGCTTTAGTGAATTAGTCAATACATTCACCACATTCAACCTCATAGCCACCATCGCCAACATTGCCATTTATTGATGTTGCCTCTCATTGCTTAGTAGAAATACCAGTTCAGCGTGTCCCAGCGATTCGGTACATTGCCCTAAGTTACGTATGGGGGTGCCAGTTGGGCGTATTGAAAACTGCCTAACCAAATAGGATATCCCGAGCAAACCGGAGCGTTTTCATCGGTGCCATTCGGTTTTCGACGACAATAAAACGAGGGAACCAGTGACACTGGTTGGGTCGAAATATTGAAAGTAGAAAAATGAAAATGTGAAAGTACCAAGGCAATAGGGGGACCTGGGCGACTTATAAACCCACAAATGTTATGATGGATAGATCCGTTTAATACATATGTATTTATTTATGAACAGACAATGATTCATAACTCATATCGGATATTAATTCAGTTCCGGCTTAAACCTTCAGTTAAGAAAGTATAAGTTCCGGTTTTCCGACAGCCCCAGAAATGCGGAAGGGAAAGATGGAGTCTTAATGACAATCGCGTCTTCCATCCAGTCTCGCAGTTCTCCTTTGCCCCTGATAGACTTGATGTGAGCCACAAGAAGACGCGTCTGTGCCTACATAGGGATGTCCTCAGATTATCAAAGCACTTTTGCATTTTGCTCATTTCCTGAAGAGGAGAATTGTCAGTCCTTTGCATTGCACTTGAGGCAGACTCTATTACTGCATAGTAGAGTAGATATGGACCACGGCACGTGGGTAAGAAATCTTCGACTTTGTATGTACCGCCTCACCAGGTCTCAATGCATGGATGCATGTATGTGCTCGGTTTGACTTGATTTGCGATGATATGTTGCGAATTCCATTTGACCAGACTAGGGAGATAGATACCTACACAATTACGTTTAGGTATGAATGTAAGCTTGTATGCCTGATCCTTGAGGGGTAAGGTACCTAGCAGTACGTAAGTAGGCTACGTGACAAATAGAGGAAGGAATTGATTAACATGGATGCAAATGTTTAAATATATACCTGCCTGAGTGAGTGAATGAGTAACGAGTTCTATGTAGTGAGCAAACTTTACTCTATGAGTTCCACCCGTTCATTAAGGTACCTATGATACGAGATGAGGCCCAGCGGGGCGTGGCTGAGCTTTTTCGTTGCAATTAAGACCGTCCCACATAAATCGGCATCCACGTTTAAAAAAGTAACCAATGGGACCAATGACATGATACCTAGCCCCCATACCCACTCAGCTGCCAACTTTCTTGGTTTACGGTTTATTGGATGTTTTACAGTTTACACGACAACACAAATTCTCTGCCCCTATCCCTCCCGATCTTTAACCTACCTAACCTACCCTCATTACCTACAATTACATAGGTCTCATCTTTAAACGTTGTTCTCAAATAATACCAATACCAACAATAAACAATAACAATTACAACAACATCAAAACGACGACATCACAAAAAAAAACCCCCCAAGATAAAGCAAAATATTATCCTTTTCTCCATTTTTCATTACCAACTAAACTGCGCGCCGTACATCCCTCGCCCGACCGGCAAAAAGGCGTCGTCGTCCCCGACGACAACACACCGCATCAAAGGGCGAGGGTTCCAGGTGCCTTCAATCGCCTTTTCCCACTTTCTCTAACCCACTCAACGAAGCCCTGACCTATCGGCCTGATGACCTGCCAACCACTGTGACAAACCGTCGAACCGAAATATGCCTACGTTTGTCAACGACGAGAACTCTCCCATATATGCACCCAACGCCGGCGTCTTACATCTCGGAAACCATCACGATCCAATCTTCAACAAGCTAACAGGTCCCAAAGAAACCGTCTTTGCAAGATCGTTATCCACCACAATTGACACGAATGAAACCTTTGACGATACTTCATCTTCACATTCGTCTCACAGCTCCGGCCCGCGGATGCGAATGAATCTGGATGGGTCTGAAGTGCCGAGCATGCCTCCTTTGCCCAATGGTAGGCCGAGTAAAACCTCGAACGGTGCAGCCGTCACAGGCTCCAACTCGAAATACTTTTCAAGCCTGAAAGCACCTTTGTCTAGGTCCGGCTCGTCGGAACAACAAGCCCCCCACAACGGCCAATATTATACAGCTGAGAGCCAGCGCAAGAGCACGTCCGAGTCTCAGTTGAATCGATTCTCCGTCGAATCTCGTGTTTCTGTGCAACATCCTTCTATAGAACTGCCCGGGAAGTCCGTGAATAATGTCAACGTACCAAATACCGACGATACTTACGGCAGTGCTCAAGCTTCTGTTTCTCCCGATAACTCAATTCCCAGCTACTTACTACCCAGCCCTCCTTTGGCTCCGTCAACACCGAACTCCGATCCAACTCAACAGAATTCTGCGCCACCTCAAAGGTTCTCCTCCCCTCCCAATTATCCATCAACCGGTGCATCTGCATCCACGTCAGCGCTCCAGCCGCCCACGACCGGACTGAAACACAGACACACTTTGGAGGTACCCAGAGTCCCACCGGGACGAGGCTCAAGGGACAGCAACGATACCGGCTTTACTAGTGGCAGATTCTCCCCCACAGCAGCTGGACCATCACAGCGTCGTGGGTCACTAAACTTAGGGAGACGAAATACACGTTCCTTGCATTCCGATCTACCCCGCGAAGAAATATTACCGGACGACGACGCGCTGAGGTGGGCTGAAGCATATCGGCAGAAGCGAGCAAAGAAGAAGAAGCGAGAAGAGGAAGACGACGATAGGGTCCTGGTCGGAACCAAGGTTGATGAAAACCACGCCAATTGGACGACGGCGTACAACATGTTAACCGGCATCCGGGTATCCGTCTCCCGTACGAACGCGAAGCTCGACCGTCCCCTGACCGATGCCGACTTCGAAACTAAGCAGAAATCGACGTTCGACATGTATGTTTCTATTGTAATCCTACTTCCACGTTTCACACTAACATGAACAGCGCGGGCAACGAATTGGTCCCCTCGGCAAAATATGACTTCAAGTTTAAGGATTATGCGCCCTGGGTCTTCCGGCATCTCCGCGCACTCTTCAGGTTGGATCCCGCGGATTACTTGATGTCGCTTACGGGCAAATATATACTATCTGAATTAGGCTCCCCCGGAAAGAGTGGTAGCTTTTTCTACTTTTCGAGAGACTACAAGTACATCATCAAGACTATCCACCACGCAGAACACAAGTTCCTGCGGAAAATCTTGAAGAATTATTACGAACATGTGACGGACAACCCGAACACGCTGCTCTCCCAATTCTACGGTTTACACAGGGTCAAAATGCCATATGGCAAAAAGATACACTTTGTTGTCATGAATAACCTTTTCCCTCCGCACCGCGATATTCATACCACATTTGACTTGAAAGGCTCAACTGTGGGACGAGACTATCACGAAGAAGACCTCGAGAAGAATCCACGGGCGACGTTGAAGGATCTGAACTGGCTTCGACGGAAAAGACACCTCGAATTGGGAATACAGAAGAAGCAACTATTCCTACAACAACTAGAACGTGACGTTCGCCTAATGCAGAAATTGAAGATAATGGATTACTCCCTCCTAATTGGGATTCACGACCTGCAGAAAGGAAATGAGGAGAATCTTCGAGACAAGACCCTACAAGTATTCAATCCAGGAGGGGATAGTTCGATGGAGGAAGGGTTCGATCCCAGCTCCGTCCTCATGAGAACGCCGTCGAAGCTTGAAAATGCGCGCAAGGCGAGAGAGTTGAGACAGATGATTAAAGCTGAACGGCCTGTGCCCGTAGGCCAAACTAGCAGTAAAATGCCAGACGAGCTAGCTGAAGGTCATGGTCGGGGTGGAATGTTCTACAGCGACGACGGTGGCCTACGAGCAACTCACGAAGACAACACCCCGGGCGAAGAAGTTTATTACCTCGGAGTAATTGACTGTTTGACGCACGTAAGTTTTCTTTTCTTAAGACAGTCATGTTAAAGTCAAACGCCTAACTAGTTTTAATGATAGTACGGAGTTATCAAGAAGATCGAGCACTTTTGGAAAGGCCTATCTAGTGATCGAACTCAAATATCTGCTCTACCGCCTGAGGAGTATGGTAATCGGTTTATCAAGTTTATGTCCGGTATTACAATGTCGGCAGAGGAGGCCGCGCGGGATGCGCTTGAGCGCGAGGCTGCTGCGATGCGTTCAGAGGCCGAAATGGAACGTGCTGAGCAAGAGGCTCTCCTGGCATCAGAAACCAGCAGCGCGCCTCCTGCACCATCGTATCTACCTCCCCCGCCGCCAGGCATGAGAAGCCCAAACTCCCCGGAACCAAACCCTACCGTAGAGATAGCGCTCCAGAAGGCCACAAAGAGGGAGGCAGACGTTACCAGGGAGGAGCAAGTCCCGGAACGAAAGATGACGACGGCTGTATCTCCGGGCTCGAGAGCCAACTCGCATGCTATTTTACCTGTTGTTGAGGAAACAGCAGAAGCAGGTTCAGTCGGTGGGCGAAGTAGAGCTGATAGTGCTAGTGAATCTCCTCGGCCTTACACGCCATCACCGACGGAGAGGCAAGATGGTTTCACCAATTTGGGCCCTCATGGTATCGGAGGAAGGGGCCCACCCACACCGCCGAAAACTAGTTACATAGAGGCCGACAATGGCTTCGAAGGGAGACGGAAAAGGAGCGGCAGCAGTAGTGGTAGCGGTGGACTGAAGTTCCTGAGGGACCGGATCAATCGCGATAGTCTCGACAAAGCCCTTCCGCCAGTTCCCAGGTAAAGACGAGGTCGGCAACTATCAGGAATATCGTGGGCGTTTAGGTGTTGGGTTTGTGCCAATGGGGTTACTCCTGTGCCTTTGTTAAGTCTTGAAGTATCCCAGAGGATCAAAGCGATTAATATTGGAGGGAGGGCGCAAAAACCTAATGAGAAATATAAAAATCGGGTCGATATCGAAATAGGTTCCCGGAGTGAGAGGTCGATCGGGCTACCATTGCTGTGCGGCTAGTTATAAGCCGTAGGCAGGGAACGGCCTGGATATGAGAAGAAAAAAGATGACATCCGGTCAGTTCTTGTGCCTTTTTACTGTTTCATAATCCCCGACCGATAGGCCTGCCATGTTGACGGAATTATTATCTTGTTTTTTTTTTCTCCCTCTTCGTTTCGAAAGCATGGGGGGCGCGTTCCTTCCCCCTTTTCCCTTTGTCGCCGCCGAGAGCATATCATTGTGTTTGTACAGAAAGACATGATACCACCATTGCATAAAACTGCATGAATTTGACGAGTTCTTTATTTAAACCTTGTTTTGTTGTTGTTGTTTTCTTACCCGTCCGCTTCGTTTCTTTCGCCGAGTTTGGTAGCGAGTCCGTCGTGTACTAGATACCAATGTATAATACAAAATAAAAAAGGCTCTGGCGACCGATGGCTTCCTTTTTTTTTTTTTTTTTTTCCCGTGTAGAGACGAAAACGGCTTCGCTGTTGTTAGGGTGTTCATAGAACTGGAATGGGAAGAGATGCTCTCTGGTTCTTCCATGTATTGAGTTGCCGTGTTGTTAATTCATTAGTAGTCTGCCGCGTGTCGTAATCGAGAACTAATGTGTATTGAAGAATGAACGTTCGTAAATAGGGGTAACTAATTGGAACAGGGCTTGATGATAGATAGGCTAGGTTAAACGACAACGATTTCACCCGGCCCCTACTTATATAGCGAAGAACGCGAGACCCTTCCTTGATAGGTAGAGACCGAGCATGGTGGTCTACCTTCGTTATCCCTTTGACGTCATGCTACCTTCCCCCTGAACGAAATATTTCCTAGGTGACAAGTGATAATACGGATAGATAAGTGGCCAAGTCACTCGAATACATTGATCACTTTAGTACGACACCCACATTATTCCGGGATATCACCTCCGAGTCCCTGAAGAAATACTAGGTAGTGTTTAAATGTTTTCTATTGAGGGATCTGGAGATCTGCAAAGTGCAAATGGGAAGTATCTGCCTGAACTAGCTACACGGGACCTGTCTGGTCAAATGCAACGACGTGGATGTCCATTTCGATCACCTCATATGGAAGTGAAATCAACGGCACGGTCTTCGTCGTAGATCAGCTAGGCGGTTTGCACGTCCGGGAGGAACGTAAACAATATCATCACCGCAGTCTTCGCCTGTAAATCTCTCCCCGGTGGTGGGATGTCGTGCGATATGTGTTCTATGCCGCCGGGTTTAATCCTCCTTCCTACCCCCACGAGCGCCGAGAGTCGGAAATCTGGAGCCAGCACCCCGTCCCGTCAAGGACGCGTATTAGCCCCTCGCTCGGCGGGCGGCATTGCGCTGACGACGGAAGTCTCGCTCGTGTCGCAACAGACGCACTTCCAGCCTGAAGCTCTTCTCCTTCAGCTCGTCCAGCTTGGCGAGGCCTGCGGTGACCTGCGCTTCGAGATTTCGCAGCGCCTCGTTCATTTCCTCCTTGGCCTCGGCGTACTCCTCGTAGTCGGGCGTCGCCGGACTCTTGTACTCGTCGCCCTCGTCGCCCTCGTCGCGGGTCGCCTCTTCCGCCTCCAGGATCAGCTGCGGACGCTTCGCGGGCGGGGCGCCCTTCTGCTCGTCGGCATCCGCGGCGAAATGCACGGTCATGGCTTTGATCTTGTTGCGGGCGAGGAGGTGCTCCGCTATACTCAGCAACGCGAAAATATTCTTATGGTCGTCCTTACTGCCGATGGGGAGGGCGATGCCGCGGGTCGCTCCGCTGATCAGCCCCTTCCTGAACCCGGCCACGTAGAATTTTATGGCTGCTCTCACGTGCTCGGGCTCGGATTCGTAGTACGCCAGGTAGACGTCCATGAAGAGCTCGCGCACGCCGCAGACGATGTCGCTCTTTGAGGCGCAATCCAACGTCGTGGATGTAGGGACGACGACACTCACCATGCCGCGGAGCTGGGCGCCGTGGCGAATTTCGCACTCGCTGAAGTCGAAGCCCGGGGGAGAGGTTAGGAGCGCGATGAGTTCGTCCTCTGAGGGTTTACGAGGAGGTCGACTCATGATGAAAGAGTGTGGAGGTGTGGCTTGGTTCCCCGATAGAATAGCTGACGGCGGGATCAATATTCAAAACGGGCTACTTAAGCGGCTTGGTTTGATGGGGTTCCCTCGGGGTAGAGAAAGACTGTGGAGGTTGGCGGTTAGTGACGTACTTAGGTGGTAGTAAGATAAGTTGATATGCAGGGCAATGAGAGCGAGAGGATGAATATTGGTTCGGGTTTCTTGTGGGGCTGACCATGAGGAGGGAATTTAAGAATTAGTAGCTAGATCATACCTTTCGGAGACGTTGCCGTGAAGGCAAGTTCTTGAGGCAGAAGCCCTGGGGTTAGGTTCACACGATCTGAGATGCTGTTACCACTTAAGTCAACAACACGGGCAAAAGATAATGTATGATTTAAGCTTAAGTAAAATAAATAATAGATGTCTAGTACAAGAGTATGCTATGGCTCTCGCCGTTGGGAGACTGGGTCCATGGGTTGTGTGAGAATGAGAGGTTGAGTTGAAGAGAGGGGAAACAGTTCGATCGGATGGTTCTGGGTAATGACTATAACTTAATATAGGCAGATGAGGAGTATAGTGACAACAGTTCTCAAGGAATTGTGGTAGACAAACATTCAATGGTATAATCATAAAGTTATTGGCTTACAGTTAAGGATAGCGCGAGGAAAGACTCCCACTCTATAGGCAGACTGGGTGTTAGCGACACTGTCTGTCATGCAGAGATGAATCCTCTCCGCCATCTAAAATCAGTAAAACTGGATCAAATACCTAGGAGTTGATCAGATGATGCTATATCCTAGTACGTATCAATCCTGATCTAAAGGTATAGGATGATAGAGGGGATAGGTTGATGATATGTTTTGGGATGATGATTAAATACTGGATGATGTAGAGATTTGAGAAGGTTTCTAGACGTTAATAAAGTAATACTTCCTTAGGTAGATATATCTGGTCCCATTATTTTACGGGGGTAATGCTAATATATCGCATGTAACTTCCTCTTTGCTCGGTGACTTCTCATTTCCTTTGACACTTTAGCGAGCAACTGCCTCAGTGACTTAATATTCAGTATAGCTTTCCAATTGCGAAAGGTAGGAACTCAAGTTGTCCCCTTAGTTTGTCTACACTAAATACATGACTCTATTGTATTGTTTGGTACGCTGTCATAGTTGTTACCCACCTACTTAGTCAAAATATCGGTGGTATTGTCAAGAGCCAGCCTTTTTTAACTGTTTCCTCAATCTTTCAAGTTTGTACTTGTCATTAGCTCGTAAGACTATCTTCATCCTGATTAATCTTACCGGGTTATCGTAGGACTTTCTCTACCAGCAACAAAGCTAGATGATCGTTGACCTGCTACAGCAATCAGTACCTAGGTATGATATGTAATCAATTCACTCAGGGATGCAGGTCAGATCCAAATAGAGCCCGGTGAGGTCTGTTTTTCTCAACCCGTATCCGTTTTACTGCTTTTCTATTGCTAACACCCACTTACATGTGACTGAATATGTCACGGATTATTGGGATAGGCGCGAAGTTAATAGAGTCGAATTTCCGATGCTACACGAAAATCTCACTACAATTAGGTTAGGAGGAGAGTTGCTACTACTCGGAACTGCTCCGTCAAGTTGGCTATCAGGAGTTCCAAAGTAGTTTTGGGGTCTCATTTTTCTTAAATAAATTTACTTATTAATGCTAATCCGCTGTCGTTAGCGCTTATTTACACTCGCTAAAATCACTCTATGAGTTGACCCTACCATCTTCACCCGCTAACCACCATGATCCTCGTCCGGATAACGAAGAACCCACTCCGCGTCGTCATCGACGCCTGTTAATGAATGTTACTTTTATACGTTTCACAAATCCCATTATACCCTTACTGTAATCTACACCCCAAGGATCGGGTATAGATTCTGGTATGGGCCTCGTGTTGTCTGTTGTCCGCAAAACTCCATTGTTGGGAGTATCACCGGTGGGCGAAGGAGCGGCACTGGGATCTTCTTCATCGTATTCAAATTCACCATCGTATTCGAAACTTCCAATCGACCAAAGATCGATATTGTTCTCTGTAGTCATGTCGTCGGGAAAAAAGCTGGAGTGGAAGCTAGAGATGCTCTGGCTCGAGTCTTGCTTCGATCTCTTTGCGGAATCTGAACTGGTACTCGTGTCTCTACTTGTCCCTTGATACATGTAGAAGTCATTATCGTCAGTGATGAGGCATCGTCTTCTCTTTCGGGGGTTGATGCCAGTATCGGGGTCCCAGTATGTCTGGATGTATGTCATGCGATTCCACGTATCGATGAGTCGCTGTAGGGCATACTTCCTGCCGAAAGTTTCGTTCCAGTCATGTGGGATCAAGTATCGCCACCCGTGCTCCCTCGATTTCGCGTAGAAGTGGACGATATGAGGGAGGTATTCGTGCGCAATAGGATCCTCGATTGTAGATATGCGCATTCGGCACAGTTCTTGCCAGACCACCAGCCAGAATGTTTCCGTGCCTATCCAACCAACGCCATACTTCTTATACACACTAACGCAACATAGGAAGAGATCCCATATACTACTTTGAACCTCTAGGAAGGTAGCTTCTTCGACGGATTTGTCGCGGCTCCCGAGGAGAATGACGCTCTAGGCACTGATCGGAATTTCAGACCGGAGAAATTGTGTGCTGTAGAAGAGGTAGCGGATACTCGTAAGCTTTTCGAAGGGAATTTGTTTGACTGGGAGACGGTTTGGCCAAGGCGGAAGCCCGGTCGTCGTTAGTTTCACATTAGCCATTAGCCTCTAGGTTGGGTTTGAAAACGTTGTGTATAGATGTAGATGTGGTCTAATTAATGATGCAATCCTAGAGTATTATTTTTAGATGACAGCCGAAAGTCGATGCTACAGTTCGATGTACAGAATTATTGTAAATATAATAGTGTAACACCGTCCAAGTCCCTCTTATGTCATGTCCACATGTTATTATAAGTTGCTACTTCTTCTTTTGAACATTTGGTAGTAAGCTCATTCCTTTGCTCACCTATATCAAGTACGTACCTGTGTAGTACGTAGTCAATTTAAGGTGGTGGAGATTTCCATCGTGCACTCCTAGGGGTATTTCGATATCAATATGCCACGTGGTTTACACTTGCCGTGCTTACCATTGCATATGCCTCGGTTAACCGAGTAAGTAGAGATACATAATATACATTAGGTACCTAGTTATCGTAGTCCATGGGGACGTTAGCGGCGCTCAAGTAGGGTTAACCGTTAGATGCATACAAAAAGATGGCACTGTCACACAGCTCAGTGAAAGACGGATAATGGTCCAATCAGAAATGGTATTGGGGTAGAGATTGCCTCACTTTCGGACGAAGAGATTCCCGCATGCTTCGAGCTCGTCTCCAAGAGTTTCGGCCACGTAAGGAGGCTCCCACTACAGAGCTTGATAAGTTCGAGAATGTCGAGGAAACATGGCCAGATAAAGGCGATCGCGAGTATATGACTCGTCTACGGCTATGGAGAGACTACGTGGTACCACGGACCATGCGCCGCCATTTACAATAAATGTAAGCTCGTTGAGTGATTATAAAGTGGTTATTTAAGTACTCACAACAGTCGCATTGGACTAATTTTAAGCGCCATGTCGAGTCTTATCGTGTCCAAGTTGGCGACAAAGCAGTCCTCGTTGTTCTAACGAAGAATAGAAATGGCGGTTTGACTTTGAAAGTCCATCATGACATGATTGGTGAGTGTATTTCAAGTACTCCTCGAGTACTATTCCACCGTGAATGCTTAGTAATCGCAGAATACTGGGATAAAGTCAAGCAGCAGATCGATGGTTTTTGACCTTAACGATGGGCTTAAGGTCATTAATGATCCGCCCACTCGACCTGAAACCCGCCATCCCCATGCCCCCAAGCTCAAGGACCTATTGGTGATGCCCAAGAGGTAAAGCGCGTAAGAATACGCCACCACATGTAAGTGCTCTTTAAATATTCTTTGAGTACTCTTCTAATATATAATAAGCTAATTATATGCAGGCCAAGCTTGCGACCATGCATGCCATTGTTGGTCAGAAAAAGAAGGTATGTGCCGGGTATGATGAAAAGGGTAGAAAGAGTAAGTAATCACTCACTGGGTACTCTTTAAAATATTGACGTATTACCTAGGTATATAGCATGTCCGACCACTCGCAAGCCCTACTGTCTTTTATGGATGCGGTTTAAGCCGCATCCTAAAGAGGGTTTGTAGATCGATATTGAAAGCGAGCTGTCGTCTACCTCAAGAGAGCCCTGATTGAGTACTTCACCGAGTACTTGAAAGAAAGGGGGAAACCGAATCTTGTATTTTTGATGAGAGAACCCGAATGTTGAACAAGAACCAATAAGAATGTTGAGATAGCGGTTAATAACGGTTAACGGTTATGTTATGTAGGTAGAAAAGTTAGAAAGTTTTACACGTTTACCGAGTATCCCTAGACTGAGCTATTCGTTGCACTAAACTTAATAAGGTAAAGTGCACAGACATTTGAGCTGCGATAGCCTCTTTCTCCACTTAAAACCCGGGAGATCCGCGACTCCCCATCGAGAGAAAACTTTTTTTCTTTCCCATCTCCTCACCTCGACGATCGTCGATACCGTATCAGCATCTTCAACCTGACGTCACGCAGCTAAGAAGAATAAAACGTGGAAAATTGAATAAATAGAAAAGAATAAGTCAATATGAAATGCTTTGGAATCTTCTAAAACTGAGAGTCAATTGAAGAATAACCAAATAAAACGAGAGAAAGAATAAAAAGAAAAAGGGGTAAAGATGTCGGCAGGAAACCGCCCCAAAGAAGTCCACACCAAGCACCTGACGGAGCTCGAGCGCTTCCGCGTCCGCACGCTCTACTACGACGCCGCCATGAGCAAGCGTCGCATCGCGGAGGTGACCGGCTACTCCATCAGCCAGATCCGCACCGCCATCCGCGCCAAAACCGCCGCCGTGCCACCGCGATCCGGAAGGCCGAAGAGATGTAGGCCCCCCCTCCCCCCGTCTTTTTTTTATATATATAAATCTTCTCCTTTTTGGGTTCCCTTTGGATTTAGATAAGAAGGGGAATCATACACAGAGGGAAAACCTGGAATTAACCCACCGCCACTAGCCCGCAACGGCCAACCCCCCACCACCCCAACCGCCGCCGCCGCCGCCGCCCCCTCCTCACAGGACGCGGCCTTGGAGGACACAACCC
Organism: Jackrogersella minutella; assembly: GCA_022578535.1. Classification (NCBI taxonomy): domain Eukaryota; kingdom Fungi; phylum Ascomycota; class Sordariomycetes; order Xylariales; family Hypoxylaceae; genus Jackrogersella; species Jackrogersella minutella. Next base: position 91,302 of record MU388270.1, read on the forward strand.
CACCACCAAGCAGCATCGCCCTCGCGGCCCCCGCGCAACCCAGCACCCACCCAGCACATCCCGTCCCGCCCTCGGCCCACCCTCCTCCTCCGCCGAGGTCCTCGCTCTCGCGTCTCCCGCCGTCCATCCGGCGGCTGATCTACGCGCACGTGCTGCTAGGAGCAAGCCCGGGCCTGAAGTTCCAACTAACGTGGCTCCGCGGCCCCCCGTGCCTGCTCGCCGACCCCGACGCCGGCTCCGCGGCGCAGGGCCCGCGGCGCCGGCACGCGGCGGCCATGCAGCTGTACTTCCTCTGCCGCGAGGCGCGGGCGGCGGTGCTGGACCACCTGACGCCGGTGTGGGCCGGCGGCCGCGCCGCGACGCCGCCCTTCTTCTGGCTGGACCTGCGCCGCGACGTCGTGAGCTGGGCCGGAGCCGCCGCCGCAGACCCCGGCGACCTGGGCGGTGTTCTGCTGCGGAACGCTCGCGCTGCCGTGCTGCCGCGGCTGCGGCTTTTCGATTTCGGGGTTGTTGGTGGCGATGATGGCTGGGGTCGTGATACGGAAAGGATTCCACAATAGTGACCGTGAATAAGGTATTGATTTAAAAAAAAAGGAAATTTCTTGGTCGAGTTAATTTGCTTCCGCTAGATTTACCATTGGCTTACGTTGCTCTGTCCGGGTTAATGTGTACCTACCTGACTTTGAAGACGAAGGAGAGTGTAGGCAGGAGGACGAAATAGTCACTATAATTAATTTTCCTGTAGCAAGAAAAATTCAGCATTCAGCACCTTTTAAGCCCGACCGATTTTATCTTGGTACGAAATTGCATAGTCAATTCGTCTCTCACGTGTGCCTTGCTGGCCTACCTATGTCCTAGTTACACTGCCCAGGAATAGTAATCCTATGAAACCACAATGAACTCCCTGCCGATGCAACCACGCAGTCATGATGTGTGTTAGGGGTAAGAAATCAGGGTATATATCAGGGTCGGGAGGTGGTGATATCCATAACCTTCCTAGCCTGACGGGTCTCAATTGGTGATAGATACCTGGGTTGTATCAGGTGCCACGCCTTCAATCATCTCCACTTCCTGAACGGCGCCGGCTTCCTGACCGGTCGTCGACGAACCCTCGACCACAGATTTGTGGCGGAGGGGCACGTCGACCAAGTCATCCTTCATCTCGTCTCGAACATATGCGACGTAGTAGGGGTCGCCGGTCTCGTTCAGATCATTCAAAACAGCCTCCGTACCACGGTCGTCCTCCGTCACCGTCTCGTCGTTGTATCGGTACCAAATGTTGCGTTTGAAATCTCGAATCCAGACCCAGTAGTGGCCTGCAGTCGTGCCACCGCGGTGGCAAATCACTGCGTGGATGGTGTACTTCTCGTTAGTCATCGCGTCAAAAGCGGTCTCTTCCATCTGACGTAGGTGAAGAATTTCCTGTTGAGTCGCCTCATCGATGGCGGCTTCGGCGGCTTCAGTAGTCTCATCCATAATATCACTGAAGGCGTCGCTTAGTAGATCGTCAATAGATGAGGTTGGTGTTGCTATCTGCTCCGATAGCTTAGATTCCAGTGAGTCGGGCGCGTCATATGGCAGGATGCACTTCTGGTGCAGGTTTAAATCGGCGAAGACAGCCTCCTCAAGAGGGGCGTGCTTGCGCGACTTTTCTAGCGCTGCTGAAGTCATCTCTTTCAGCTCCTGGAGGTCCACATTCATAAAAGCCTTGGATTGCGAATTAGTCATGTTCATAGTTTTGAATTTGGAGACAAGAGAGTCGCCCACCGGAGACTCGACGACCACCGCAGGTTTAGCTTGGGTTTTCTGCGAGGCCATGACTCCAAGATCCTTCAAACGTGCCTTGATCGCCCACGTTTTCTTGCGGGCAATCCATACGGGAGAACCCTTGCCGGCCTCCATGTAGCGGTCCATGAACAAGATTTCCGGTATGGTGACCGGGTTCTTGTTTTTGCCCTTGGGCGTACTTCGTTGAATACAGATGTGCAGAATGGGCGGTAGCGATCGAATGCTGCTGTATCGTGCGCGATTACCGTCATCAATCGTTTCGTAAGAGAAGTATCGATCTAAAGCCGAGACTAGGCTGCATCGCGCGTTGTCCGCCTTGTCTGCGGTTTTGCTAGCGTCCTCTGAGGCTTGCTCTACCTCCTCAGGATAAGCAGTAATCCATCGCTCCGGGACAATCTCGACGTTTAAGGGACTTTCTTCCGAGTTAGAGACCGGGTTGCTGGTGGGATAACCCTTCCTAGTCTTGATAGTGTAGTTCACTATTGTGGTAAAAAACGTTTCCGTGATCTTGTCAGCCTGTAGCTCTGGCTTATCAGGCATAGGACCATCCGAGCGGATCGCACGCATGAAGTGCTCCAATATGTTACCAATAATTTCGCCGACGTCCTGCTGTGACGTTCCCGAACGATCGGAATGCTCTAGTCGACGTGAAACTTCTGCGACTTTCGCGTCAAGGGACCACGGCTCGGGAGCCTCCTGCATAGTGACATCCTCGTTCGATTGAAGAACGATGGAAGTATTGTCATCCGGTGTTTTCGGACGGTCGGTCGACATGACTACGTCTTCGGTCTCGTCAACTAGGGTTTGGGAGCTCTGAGAGCTGGCGGTTTCGAGCTTTTCGTTGACTGATTCGACAGTAACATTCACCATACTGTTAGCCACTCCGTTTACTTCATCGCTATCCGCCTTAGGAAGGGCTGGTGGCGCTGGTGACGGGCGCGCTGGTAACGGCGGAGGGACGTTCTGAGATGGCTGATCTAAAATGTCTCTAGCCGATGAAAGTGCGGTGTTTGCGAGCTTCTGCGACGGCTGAGCGGCAGCGTCCTTGGTCGTCTGCAAGTCGGCGAATAAACCTTGGAGCATCTCAATGACTTCCTATGGCGTTAGCGTTTCTCGAGAAAGGCGGCGTTTCATGAAGTTACTTACACTGTCTAGCAACGATGGCTTCTTCTAGATTGACGCTAGTGCCGTTTCCGCCTGTTCGTCGTTGTTCGACGGTTTGCTCGTCAAGTTCAAGTTTCACATCGTCAAAGTTGAGCACTAAATCGCGTACCACTTTGACGTTGTAGAAGTATTGTAGGAGACTGTTCAAGTAGCATGTGTTGCCAATGTTCTTCAATCCGGGCGGAGTGTTCATGGAGGTCGATTGTGTTGAATGAACTTGAGTAAGTGACATTGAAGTAGATCCAGTTGCTTTCACGAAGTCGGCGATCTGTTGCAATTCGGTCGCTTCTTCTGGCTTATCTTCCTTCTGCCTCTTGTCGGATAGAACAGCAAGAGCCTCGATGACTTTGTCTCGGTCCATATCTTCCTTCTGATGCGAAGATTAGAGGGAACCTAATAAACTAGCGTCAAGCGAGAATGACTTACACGTATTAACCTCTCGACAAAGCCACGGATTATCTCTGCGGTCCAGTCTGGTTCGACCTCTAACAGCTCCGCTGCTGCGGAAACAGTCATTCGTGCTCCTGATTCTCCTAGAACCTTTGGATCGATTTCGCTCACAATGTCGCGTCCTAGGTGACTTCCAATCGCCTCGAGATGTTGCTGGGCTTGCGCCTTGAAATCGTCGTCCCCATAAGACTTGGCCATTTCGTAGTACTTAGCCAAGAACCAATCCGACGTTAAACCACCCTCGAGAGAAGCGTTGAAGAAGTTGTAAGCTTCTTGGACTCTTATATCCATAAAGCTCGCACCATCAAATCGAGATTTATACATGATAATTTCCACATACGCGTCTTCGCGATCGGAAATGCAACGCAGACCAGTATCTAAATACTTGTCTCGATCCTTAGGACGTAACTTTGCTAGAAGGATTGATGCCCAGCTGAGATATTCAGGTAGATATCCTGCCAAGCAGCCTAGTGTGGTAAGGTCCTTTTCTGGGATTGAGTTGATGTAATTGAGGTCAGTTGAAGCATTGGGATAATCGCCTTGAAATGCTTGTAGAAGTTTCTCCCAAGCATTGATTGTTTTTGCGCCTGTGAAAAGAATATCAATCTCCACTTGTGCATCTTCCATGCGAGCTCGTAGGGTTCCGACTTTAGTCGGGTTTTGTTCCTTCTCGGGAACTGGAATGAACCAGCATGGATCCTCGTTGGCCCAATCGGTGCCTTCCTCAAAGCCTAAAAATCTCAAAAGGTTGTCAAAGTCGCTTCCCATGCTCACGAAGAACTTCTTATTACGTTTGTTTATCTTTCTTCGCTGTTCATGGTCCACGACGAGTGCGTCGGTGAGATATTTTCGGAGTATGCCCTCAGATCCAGGAGTTGGAACATCGATCCAATCTGCATATCGATCTGGATCTTGAGCTTTTGCGAGAGCAAGATTGCGTACAATTCTGCTCTTGTCAAAGAACTTCGATATGTCCACCGGCGAAATTCTCCAAGGTACGACGGAAATCTCAACATTGAAGAAACACTCATGAGCAACGCATATGTATCGGTCGCTGTTAACAGTGTCATCGTAAATTGATTCCACAGTTGTTGGCTCACTCGAGGACCTCTGGCTGCAAACAACGAGCATATGATGACGGTGGTCTGGGTGGTTGTACTGCTGGACGTGCCGAGAATCACTTTTGATGTGAAAGTGATAGCGGCACCGGTTACAGACCAAGGAAACGAACATCATAGAATCGGTGTTGTATGATTGTGTTTTGACTTCCAACAGCTCATGACTTGCACAGTCGCAATGGAGGTCACGCATTGGCAATTGCGATGCGAGGAACTGTCGAAGGAATCGAGGGGCCGTGAGCGCCAGTCCTTGTATTTCGGTTAGTATTAGATGTATTGGGAGAATTGCTGTATAGACAACTCGAAGCACTCACCATCAGCATCGTGGGCGATTCGTAGGGTTTGTCTCGCTACCCACTGAAGTCGACGGAGTTTCGCCGCATCATCTAACGTTTCGGCAGACATGGTGACGATCAATTCCGTGCCGACACAAATTCTAGAAATGAGTAAGTATATATAAGATCGTAATTTAAGGGTGAACCAAGGTTAGTGTAATCATTTCCCCTTTTGGATATTCTCCATGAGTTTGAACGAGCAAAATCAATGTGAAAGAAACATTGTAATTCTGGTGCGAAGAGATACTAAGAATATGGGGCTCACCAAGTTATTATATCTACACACTCCAAAGAAGAGGTTGAATATGAATTCGAAAGATGTTCTACTCGGTCTAAAGAAACCATTAGAAAAGACTGTTGGTGACGACCTTGATAGTACATACCATCACAAAACAAGAGACATGCAGATGTAAAAAGGGGTGTTTGAAGTCCCTGAAGTCATGTCAGCAAGAGGCTCAAATGAATATGATAAAACATAATACGAGTAGACTCTATGTTTTCGCTTCTTCCCTCGTGTACGCTTGTATATCAGATATCACCAACATCTCAAAGTGTCATGCGCTGAAGAGCCCCATGGCTGCCAATAATACCAGACGAGTATCTAATTAGATCGTGGGTGATAGTGAAATGGGTAAAGGGGGGGAGGAGGGGGGGACAAGGCAAGATATCTCCTGTAGAAGGGATCCAGTTTGATGGAAACTGACTGTCTGTCTATGTGAGTTCGAGGCCATGCCGTATACATCCAGAGGAACCCCAGGACATATCTGATTATTCCCTAAAACAGGAATGATATGACCATCAAACCCTAGATGTGCGGCACCCCTGAATACGCATCCCAAAATGCTCCTGAGCTCAAGCTCACCAAATCATGAGCCCACTCGGGAAGGACGAGTTGGATGAACTTAGCAATCACTAGGTATAAATACCAGCGACGAAAATGAACAAACTTGTTCAGGGTGAAGGGACACAGCCATGATTCTCAACTAGAGCATAGTGGGTAGGCAGAGTGAAGACAGGGGGGGAAGCGGAGAGGCGACACGAAACATCTCCTTCTCATAGCAGGGCTGACAAAGACAAGAGGGAGATATATCAAGAATGATCATACCTTTGATGAAGGAAATCGATGTACTACTCATAACTGGTGAATCAAGTTGATGATACTGTACACGACGAGATATTAAAATTAGCACGAGATGAATAAGTCGAGGTAGGAGATTGAAATAACAGTAGCACTCACACAGACAAGTGCTCATCCAGATGGATATGATGGATATCAAGAACATTAAATCCGACCAGGAACCCAAGTATAAAAAAATGAGTGGCAGTACAAGGAAGAAAAAGAAATAAAACAAAAAAGCAACGCGGATGGAACGCGCGCGATGCTGACGTAGATGTACACTCGACTAACAAGATATGTGTGAGTTGAAACGGATGTTGTGATATATTTTTTTAATAATCTTTTCGACGATGAGAAGGCTGATGAATCTTTCTAGAAAGGATGCGCAATACTGAGTTTAGTAGTTTTAGTGTAGAAGCTGGAAACTGATTTATTGTTAGCTTTAGGTTAGGTCGTTAGACTAACCAGTCAGCTCCGAATGACCAGTGGCCACAGGGAATAAGCCGTTAGCTATCCATGGATATGGTCTGTGCGAGAAGGTACTGGACATATTCAAGGAAGTCGCGGGCGGCGGTCCACCAATAGTCTGCGCCACAGATACCTAGAGCTGAAGTGAGGGGGGCTTCCAAGGCTATTAGCGGATTATAGGTTATTCCGTTCCCTAGCACCATATCTACGTAGTATGGATCCCCAGGACAAGTAAGCCAATAGGCGAAACATCGGTTAATGCTGAACCAGTTAAACTTCGAGGCAATTACAGAATCACCACCCGAAGATCAAAAGCTCAGTCAAAGCTTCTTCTTCTCTGCTTTTTCCTGCACATATCGTAACCATCAAAATCACCCACATCACTCCAGCTCAAGTTGCGAATAGCCTCCTTCGGGCTTGAGTCAAGATGGCGATTGCACACCCCATCCAGGCTGAGCCGGAGGAGCAACCCTTCCATCAGCGCGATGCCCTCAAGTCCGGCGTGACAGGTGCCATGATCGGCGCAGGGGCCGGTCTCCTCGCTTCCTCAGTCCAGAACTCGCTCGCGAAGCGCAATGTAGGAGTCTGGGGTATCTTCAGTCGGACAGGTGGCACAATTGGTTTATTCAGTATGTTCACCTACCTCTTTCTTCCCAATTGGATCGAGACGATACGATGCTAACGAATTTTCCCGCAGCTGCCGTTGGTACCGTGTACTTATTCTCCAAGGACGCCGCCGCGAACCTCCGTGAGAAGGACGATACCTGGAACGTCACAATCGCCTCGTTCTTAAGTGGAGCCACCATCGGCCTTAGAGGTAACCTACCTCCCCCTCTGTATCCTTATAGATCCAATGCTCACTTCTACTCCTAAAAGCTGGCCGCATGCCCCACGTCCTCGGCTTCGGCGCCGCCTTCTCGGCCATCATGTCGACCTTCGAGTACACAGGCGGCACCCTACGTGGCCGTGCCCGCACCGAGATCTCCGAGATGGACGAGTACGACCGCAAGGAGCACCTGCGCAGGAACCGACGGCGGCCCATCGAGGAGACCATGTCTGACCTTGGAGAGGGCAGAGGTACTGACTCCACCACTACCCACTCTAACTGCAACTCCTGCTCTGATACCAGTACCAACATTTCTGCCTCGCAATGCTGCGGCCACTGTGATGATCACAAATGAGACTAACGGGCGCTGTACAAATCTAGGCATCAAGCCCCCGGGCTACGAGGAGCGCCGACGCGAGCGATTAAAGGAGAAGTATGGCGTTGAGATCAACCCCGTCTCAGCAAACCCAGATTTGTGAATCAGTGAAGAGTGAAGGGTGGGCTGTAATCACATTTACAGATTCGGCTACTACGGAGCTTGGGAGTTGTTGTTTTTTACCAGCTCTAGCCCCGGTCCTAGCTAACCAGTCGCGATAACCTGTCATAAGAAAGGGCGACATCAACCGATCATACAAACCTCGTCCACGTTAAGGGTGGATAGAGGAACCTCACCTAAGAGAGAGGTACCCAAGGGGTATACTTGTACATACCTATAGAGAGAATCGGATTTCCTCAAATGTTCTAACCCGGCTCTCCCTCTTCCACTTAGACGTCGATGAAGCTCCGGTCTAAAGATAGAGCTCGCTTGAACCATGTGGTAAGTACAACCACTCTTTTTCATAACTACTGCCTACTTCCATGATGATTTTCTTAGGCTGTTTATGACTCGTGTCTCACGGGCATGATTCATCCAAATCACCACATTGTTCTATCTTTTTCTGATTACCGTCTGGCACACAAAAAACCCCAACCAAGTCATATCATGTTCATCGATGGGACTACGACTAACACATGCGTTCTTTAGATCACGTCCTATTTCACGTAGTCCGATAAATTCTTGCCAAAGGAAAAATAGTAGTTCATTTGCATTAATGCCTATGCGTTCCTGCCATGCCTTACCAGCCCGTCTGTTTCACGTACCAGCTTTCTTTTTCGTTTTGGGTAATGTCTGCCTTATGCCTAACGCCTAACTAAAACCCGAGAGAGACCCAACGTTTTCTTGCGAGATGCACACACAATAGGGGGGGTATGGAGATCTATAAACGTTACAAGCCTATCCCGCGAGAGAGAAAATGCCTAACCCATATGATCCTGATTTACTCCTGATGAACAAACTCCCAAGCCTTAATTCAACCAAACCAAATTAGTCGAATTTGCCCCCAAGCGCCCGGTGCTTGCTAGATGTTCCCACTCTGAAGTTGTAGTACCTATCTCCTAGCTTAATGGCCTAAGTTCAACAATGAATCCCATGGAATCTTGTTTTGCGAGCTTTGGTCGAGAACGGCAATGCCGTGAGATGAAACCGTACGTAGATCGCCTACCTAGTAGAACTTCTGCAGATCCGGGCCGTTGCCGCCCTGTGGTCGCGCCACACCGCCGCCCGGAGTAGGCCATTGCTGCTGGCCTGGCTGCGAATACGGCTGTCCGTACTGCGGGGGAAGCGGCGGCGGCGGCGGCAGCAGAGAGTAGGGGAATGGGGGCCCGCCTTGCTGCAGAGACGGGGGTCGGTCATCGTACGAGACGGCTGACGAGCTGAATCCCCCTTGAGGATTGTCGCGCGCATCCACGTCGTCGAGGGAGCGGTACCCGTGAGCGCCCTTGTTGCCCCTGCCGGAGCCCCTGAAGCCGCCTCTGCCCCGGTTACCTCGAGGGGCACCGCCGCCCCTGTAGCCGCCGCGACCGCGATTCTCGCCTCCGCCTCGTCCTTGGTGAGCCGAAGTATGATGATCGCGGTTCTCGCCTCCGCCTCGTCCTTGGTGAGCCGAAGTGTGATGGTCGCGGTTGCCATTACCGTAGTCGCCGCCGTGGTGGCGTGGGCGCCGGTCCTCGTCGCCGGGGTACTTGCGCTTGGAGCCCCTGTTCGAGAACACCTTCTCCTGTCGGTCGTCGGTCTGGTCTCCACCGTGGTCCTCGCGGTCGATTCGGAGCATCACCTTCTCGCCCACCGTCGTCTCGAAAGTGAAGGTCTTCTCGGACGGTACGGCTTGCCAGTAGCGAATCTTGTTCACGTCAGGCGGGCGAGCTCCTCGTCTCAGGGCCAGGACGACGGACGGTGACGGATTGTCCGTGTGGTAGGCCGCATTGGCAGGAACGGGTCTCACGCGAACGGCCCAGAGGTTCGTCTGGTAGGAGCCGATGTCGGCTACCTCCCACTTCATCTTGGAATTCAATCCGCCTATCTTATCCAAGATCTGCTGGGGACAAGGTTTCGAAGTGATAAGGATGGTGTTGGCAAGATACTTAAGGTCCTCCACCTCCGGTATTATCGATTTTAGAAGCGCGATTAGTCGCTTCGTGTCGGTGGGTTGGACCATGTAACTCGTAAAGAACACCACCCTCTTGATAGCCATACGCGCAACTTGCTTGTCCCCTGCACGACTCTTGACAAGTGAATTGTGATCATCGATTAGATGCTGTACCTCTGCCACCTCGTTAATGGGATCAAGGGTAGCAGAGAGCTCAGCAACTGGTACAACTTCTGCGACAATTGAACCTTGTCCGTCATGAACACGTTGTCGGTTGATATCGTCCAGGAAATTGCGGAAACCTTCCACATGCCTCGGGCGATCTTCGTAGATGCGCATCTCCTTAGCCTCTGTATAAGTTGACAGTATTGACCGGAGGAATATCTGCTTGAAGTCCATAGTGCTCTGGAAGCGTTCGCTGTTGGGGCCAACGGCTGGCTTTAGTCCAATCATGTCGAACTCGAGACCTTTACTGTTGACGATTCGCTTGATGAGCTGAGAGAAGCCCTGCTCGGAACGGCCAGTCAGTAGGACACAGAGGGCATCGTTCTGCCTCATGCTCAGTCGGACCAAGTCGACGATCTTCTCGTTCCACCAGCCATCCCAAGCGCGCTTCTCTTCTTGTTCTACGCCTTCGCCAGTCGCAGCTAGGATTCTCGAATCATGCCACCAACCGCCGTTGATGAAGATGTCAGGGCTACCCAGCTTTCCAATGGTCGGGGAGATCCATAGCTTGGGATTCGGGAGAGGGGTCTGAAACACTACATTCGTTCATGGTTAGCTGCGAAAGGGGTGGCAGAGACGAGGGAGGTAAAGACTAACAGGTATTGTCGAAATCGTATATGTGGATGTCTCTAATCGAGTCGACACCTAGATACCCAGGTTAGCAGAGAAGTATACAACAAGTAGTAGGTGTTATTGGCGACTAACGAGGCAGCTTTTTGTCTAGAATGGACCATCGACCGAGAGCTGTGATAGTATTGCCGTAAGCAGCGTCGTCGACTTGATTGTACGCCATCTTCGAGGCTGCGAATACACGATGTATCAACTTGCGCAATGAAAACATATAGTTAGAGTGACGATTGCATGTTGAATGATCGGATTGAAAGAATGAAGTATCGGCGGGTATTGAGAGAAGTAGATATTTAATAGTTGAAAAGGTGCAAGTTGTTTGATACACCCAGCCGAACTAGAAAGTTATCGATTGATCGTTGCTTCGACTAGGTTGTCGCAATTGACTGGCTGTGCACTTGCCTCCGTAAAATATGGAATGCCGAGTACAAATACCCAAGAACCTTGGAAGTTTCCAAGGGTTATGAAGGGTCCTCGTTTATCGATAAAAATTAATATTATCGGAACTTCGAGTACAAAGTGCTCCACATGAATTGGTGGTATGTCAATGTACCTTGCAGGGACCATGCAACAATTAACGGCCCAAGCTCCTACATTTTGTCGCGTGCCACAAATATCGGTACGACTGCGTACCCTGGTACCTTTCATCGAACTCTTACATCGAACAATAGGTACAACAATAACAAATCACCCGTTTGCACCCCAAACGAACTTGCGATTTGAAAACCCCCATGAATTATTGAACACTTAGATAAAGTGAAATACCTCCTAAAATCAATGAAAACATGGCCGCTCGCAGCGCTATAACTCTCATCCAGAAGTCGAAACCATCAGCACCCGAGATCCTACAGCTACGATGTCACATCCGACCGGGCGTGAGTAAAGTGCGCGAAGGAATCACCACCGTCACAGATGAAATCATCGAGCTGTGTGTATCAGCCCCGCCTCAAGACGGGAAGTCGAATAAAGCCGTGATCGAGATACTAAGCGAGGTGAGCATATCATAATTTAGTTGTGTCTTCTCTCTTTTGTATGAGGTATGCCAAGTATACATATAATAGCCCCGTTCAGGAGGTTGCATATATCCTAGACTTTCAAACCCATTACAGATTCTTAGAAATATTAGAATAGACACTTCCAATAATAACACCATCCCAGATCCTAGGCATCCCCAAATCAGACCTACAAATCACCCACGGGACAAAGAGCAGGGACAAGACCATCAGCGTCGCCAGCGCCTGCTTCCCGCGCCTGAGGGACACGGGAGGCAGTGAAGATATAGTAGCCATAGTCAGACAGAAGCTGCTCAGTCAAGAATCATCATGAATGTTCGCTACCTATGATAGAGACATGGAAAAAGAGGTATTCGCTACCATTTATTACCCCTATTCCCAAACTTCAAATTTCGTAAAGGCATACCCCCCAAACTCCGAGCCTATGCCACTGTACCGCAGAAAGTTTTATACGTACATTCCCCAACTCAGAACTCCAAAGCCTCGCTCTCGTCCCTCTCGCGCTTGACCTTAGGATCGCGCTCGTCCTTCATGAGCGCCAGCACGAAGCTGCGGAAGAACTCCACGTACGGGCGGAGGGAGGTCTTCTCCCAGTCCTGGAGGGCCTTCGCCTCCTTCTCGTCGCCGTCCTCCGCCGGCCTCCAAGCGTCGATCTCCTCCAGCAGCCCTTGCGCCGTGGGGACCCCGAGGGGGTCGAAGGCGTCGAGAGCGCGCGTGTCGATGGGCACGCACACGCGTCCCGTGCCGGGGTGCACGACGAAGGGCGACTTGAGGAGATGGTTGAGCTTCTTGCTGACCTCGATGTCGAGGCGCGGGTACGTGTACTCCAGCACCACGTCCTGCTTCGCCTCCAGCAGCGCCTTCGTGTCCAGGTTCTTGCTCGCGCCCGACTTCGCCAGCGCGTCGATGTCCGCCCACTTCGATGTGCTCGCCCGCCCGGGCGACGAGTCCCACTTCTTCCGCAGCCCCTCGTTGAGCGCCTTGTCCGGGAGTAGCGAGAGCAGGTGGTCGGCCGAGGAGGACCATGGGTCCTGCGACTCGAGGACGTCGGTTTGGAAGTGGGGGGCTAGGATCTCTAGACTTCGGCTTTAGGGAGGCGGTCAGTAGATGATTTTGTTAGGATTCCCTTGTAGAGAGGGGCGGGATGAGTTGTACCTTAGATGAGGGTGTAAAGGCCGTCGTGCATTGACCTTCTTCCCGCTCAGCGCGCCACCGCGGATGACCTCGAGATAGCCCGCGATAGCCCTTCGCTTCTGGTCGTCCATCGTGCGCGCCTTCTTGTCGCACACCCAGGCGTGCGCGCCTCTCCGCCCGGAGTACACCCACATGATGTGCCTGAACCCGAAGTCCTCGCGCAGCGCCACGTCCACGACCTTGATCGCCATGGTAATGAACTGCCAGCACCGGTTGCAGATGTTGGCCTTGTCACAGCACGTCCGGATGTCGTCGTAGTCCGTCAGATCGATGTCGAAGCACAGCTCCTTCGCCAGCGGCTTGAACGCGCTCGAGTTCCGCAGCGTCTTGCGCTCGCGCGGGTTCGTCGTGTACACGGGTCCGATCTCGAAACGGGTCGGTAGTTGACGCAGGACGTCTTTGCGGAGTCTAAGGCCAGCGTGGTGAGTTATCTGCATCGTAGGTCAGAGGCAAGGCTGCGTGGGCTACTCACAGGTCGGAACTGGTGAAGGCTTGGTATCGTAGGTATACGTCGCTCTGTAGCGTGAAGGCAAACTCGCGGTGCGCGAAGTCGTTCGTAGGAGTCGGGCTATGATTGAGCCACTGGAAGAGATACCGCCAAGGGAAGAATCGTTGGTAGAATATGCGCAGGAGCTCTGGGTCTGAAGATTTCATAGCCACCGCTCCCTCACTATAGCATCTGTTAAAATCGATTCCTCTAACCCAAGGTAAGTTCCACAATCTCACAATGGTGATGCAGCAGCCGCAGGGGAGCTCGAGAACTTATCTACCCCCGGCCGCGAGCTAGGAAACTCCTCGTCCGAGTCCACATCTGCAAATAGCTCCTCTAATTTGACATCCTTCGTATCCTCTACCTTCGTAGCTACCGGTACAGCATTCGTCTCGGCCATGGCGATATCGCCGTCCGTAGCTTGGTCTTCGCCGTTCTGAACTGGGGCGTCCGTCATGGTCTCTTCAGTAACATTATTTTGACTGTCAGCGTCGGGTGATACCGAATGAGGCATTGTAAATGAATTGGTCTAGTGTACTGGGCACTTCGATTCAACGTGGAGATTTGATGAGTTTACAACCAATGTTGTTATATGGGAATAATATGTGGATTAGTATTGTAGAGGGGCTACTTTAATTGAAGTTGACCGCGACGCGACGCGTTTACGCGTTAAGTGCATAGGTACGGTTGTAGACCCATAGCTTAGGTAATAGGTCTCATCGATTGCAACTTTATCGATACAAGAATAACTCGTATACCTGCCTATTATCCAGGTATATTTCCGGTATCTCATCGATCTTATATAACGGTGAATACCATTCTCAAGTTCCAAGCATCAATTAATAGACATCGTTCTTATTAGGATTTTACTATAGACCTTTTTCTCTAGAACCCGCAATAATCCGATTTACATCTAGAAATTATAGTCATTTTTGACAGCAATCCCCTATTCATGGTAGAATGCGCCCATCCTAACTCAAAATCCTTCCCTCGAGTTAGAATAGCAGGCTCGATAACCTCGGAAGAAGTGACATATCCTCTTTTCTAGGTGAGAACATGTTGATCCGAATTCGATCGGCACAGTATTGTAACTTGTCCCGATCGATCACTCGTCATCGTCATCCTCCTCGCTCTCTTCTTCGTCGGCGTTCTCGAGCCACTCGACTAGCGCCTGGCATTTTTCGCGTACCCCTGACATTAAGCCGTCCTCCTTGCCCCTCTCCTCTTGCCACCAACCCAGGATACCCTCCTCTTCGAGGATATCTAGGTCGTACATCTGCTGCAGGATAGCAGCAAGGAGGTTTCCGGCCTTAGTAACCTCAACTATCTTCGCGCAGCTGGCACACGCCTTTTGTACTGACAGCGCGAATTCGACCTGTTCTGAGACAGAATGGTCGCCAACGCCGACTTCTTTCACAAAGCTTGTAGCGCCCTCTCGCGACGTGAGAACCTGCTTAGCGGCCTTTGACGGTTCTAAAGCCCCATTTTCCGCATTTATGAGCTCGACAGCGCGACGAACAAAGGCCGTTGCGACGGCCTTCCGCATCGCGGTATCAGACGCGTTGTTAGCAAGTCGTAAAGACATGAATTCAAGTTTCTCAGACTCGAAGTTGCCTGATGTCCCGCGGAGAACATCCAGCAAGCCATGGACGGCGTCAGAGTGGAAAGAGGAAAAGTTAGGCGCTCCCGAGTCGTCAGAGGCAAAGGAGGAGAGTCGTGATCTCGAGGTAGGCTGACTGGCGGATGGCGATACAGGGCCAAACCCGTCGTCAGACATATCGTCGTCATCCGCAAGTGTTGAGACCGAAGAGTCAGAGAGGTCAATTTCGTCAAAGGGGTATACTAGTGACTTTTGCAGCTCTGCAGGGTCGTCAGGGTCCGCCTCGTCATCTTCTGGGCTTTCGAAACGTGCTCCCTTGCCTTGAGAACCGACGAACTCTGGCTGCGACGATGCAATCTGCATATTGCTCGTGAGAAGAGATAACATCATACCAGATTTGACATCCGCATGATTGCCCAGTTGAACTCCGAACGACACAAGAGCACCCTCGTGGACGAAAGCTTCTTTGCCCACAACTCCCCTCTCCGCGATGATTGCATGCTCCACCACGGCACCATCATTGATTGTAGCATCATCCCATATGAAGCTATCAATGATTCGTACGTTGCTGCCAATTTTGCAATTTCGACCTATGACACTCTTCCTTATTGTGCTTCCTGGTCCAATATGGGTATCTTTTCCAAGGATTGCGTCGACTACTTCGCTGCCGGACTCAACTTCGACATCATCCTCCCTGTACACATTATCGCCCTGTAGTTGATAGGTCTGTCCAGGTAGGAGATTGCACTCGGGTGCAAAGGGAAAAGTCCAGCCACCAAGTACATCCTGACTAATAGCATCGTACATCTGGAGGTTCCTAGCACGGGCACTGTAGCCCTCGTTCACGATTTCGGTGTGAATCATCTTCCCGTTCAGTTCCCAATCCTTCAGTACACCATGTAAGAAGTTGGCGCGCGGTAGTTCGTAGTCGAAGCTCTCGGACCATAAAGCGAGAACATCCGGGGTGCATATGTCAATCTCAGCATCAATGAGATCTGTTCGAGCCTCGGCTTCGCGGTTCTCGAGTATGGTCGGGTCAAGAGTAACATAATGATCAGCTTGTAATGGGTGTATCTCCTCGTAATGTAGACATCTCTTGGCATTGGGGTCGATGATAAAGGCCGGTGTTATGCCTTTCGTCTTAGTATTGTGTTCGCCTTCGCCGGCTTCTCGTAGCACCATGGTCATACACGAGTCTCGGTTTGCTTCTCGGCGAGCTCTATGTGCAGCTAAGGCACCTTCGAGAGGAATATTGGAAACTAGATCACCATGTACTAGAATAAAGTCGCCTCCAATAATGTTGCGCTTGTCCAAATCGCGCAGAAAATCTCCTATAGATCGAGCATCGGCAACACGTATGAATTCAAGGCTCGAGAAAGGACATGACCTCGCGGTTGGAGACCATCTCGAGTCGTGGACATATCGCTCGATCTGTTCGTGATGGTTACCGCAGTATATGAAAACTTCCTGTACGCCATTCATGGCAAGGAACTCTAAGGAGTACTCGATGAGAGGTGTGTTCGCAAGCGGGAGGAGACACTACGATGACGCTGGGATTAATGATTGAACATAACTAGAAGCTTGGGATTAACCTACTCTTGGCTTCTCCAGTGAGAAGGGATGGAACCTGGTCTGGAAGGTGTCTGCTATGAGCTAGACAGACGAAGGCGCATCATGTTAGCCATCCGTAGCTCTCTCGACAATGCCCCGCGGTGATTGGGAAATACGCACCACAGCCTGTAGAACGTCTTCTCTCTTCTCCTCAGCACTCGGCTTCCCAGATTTTTTCCCTTTTGATGAGGAGCCACTCTTGGCAGCTTTGTTTTGCGACATGATAAACCAATTTGGTTTGTCGCACGCTGTGTGGTGGTGTGAATGGGAGGTTGTACTGGAACAAGTATTGATTTAGGATAATGTTTTTTGAAGATGAGTCAAAGTTATTTGGAGGGGCAGTGGGTCGCATTCGTTATAACGATAGGACACTATTATCTACTATAACGATATTCCTATAATGACGTGTAACTCATAAAGGCAATAAAGGTTGTAAGAAACTCTTAAACTTTCACCACCTTGAAAACTTGATCCCTATTGGTCGTTCAATCAATACCACCATAATAACTTATCTCATCATTGATGGTCTAGGGATGATACCTAGTTAATTGAATACACACGTGAAGGTATATAAATCTTAATTGACCATTACTCACTACTTACATAGGTAGTCAATGACTTGGGAGGAATCCCAACCTACATGTAGTCTTCACTGGAAAATAAAAGGCGTGGAAATATTAGATTTCCTCGTGTACCTAGGTCATGAACACGTAACAAGGCACAACAATACAAGAGGTCTGTAAGATATACAACAGTCTCGGGACAAACCTCTTTGATCTCTTCCAGTTTCCCATACTTTATACTAAAATGCATGGGATACGATACATTACTCTGTACATGTTTACCTAGGTACCTACCTTTTGTAGGTAGTGTAATGTGTTCAATATCCCACAGACTCCGAGGTTGCTCAACTGCGGAATACCGGACACATATAAAGGTCCGAGACGTATATATAAGAGGTCTATGGAAAGGAAATAGTCTAGGCTAAAGCTGCCTAGCGGCCTGTGTAATGAGTTGCTCGAGATACTAGGTTGGCCCCTGGCCATTAAGAACATCTGCATTTTAATACGATCTGTCAATTGTGAATCCCTGGGTAAGCATGTACCCTAAGACATTAAAGCTTAAGCCATCCGCATCATGCTGTTCACGGTCGACCGGACGAACTCTTACAATTACCTACCCGGGAACGGCCGAATACGGTACCTAGGCAGCTGGGCAGAGTAAACAGGTTGAACCATACACCCCAATTATTATAGAGATGTACATCGAAGAGGTAAGTCGACATGTAGCAAGACTAATCGAGTTTCATAACGTGATTTTGTTGGTCCGTACTACGTAGAATCTAGTCTACCATGGAACTACCCAAGAATTTACCTAGGCTGCTAGGCTGCCTAGGTATGTAGCAAAAGACGGTCTAGGCCAGCCGACGCAGGGGCACAACGGCAAGGGTGGGTCAAAGGTGGAATGACTGCCGTGGAACAGACTACGGTCTAGACTAGTGTAGAGTTCTAGAATCCAGACTTCGAGCCAAACCCTGAGGTCGTGGGTGAACCCCCTGGCTTGCTGCAGGCGCAACCCAAACGTTACCTTACGCGGCTTGCATATGTATGTGTGTGTATTTGTATATGTATATGTGTATGTATGCGTTATGTATGTACTGTTATGTATGTACGTAGGGTCATGCTTCCAATGTCTCGATACGTATGGGTCTTACCACATAGCCGGAGTTGGAGTTTGGCTCAGGTCCTCTGCCAACTTCCTCCTCCGAGCCGTGTTCTCTGCTTCATATTGTGCGTTTTCTCTACTCTTGAGCTCTTGAGTCTTTGTAGGACGACTAGTGAATAGACGAATACCGATCTTCAAGCTACGGGATCAGCCTGAATGCTAATCTTCAAGAAGCCTAGTTGGCCTTGAGCTCAAGCCGCTTTACCCGTCTGGACGAGTTAAAGTATCAAGTGGATCGTTAACTATCAAAGAGGTCAATATACAGTAACTCACTAAACTTCTTAGGAATCACTACGTAGTGTACTATAGGGGAAGGAGACCTGTAAAAGTTGTAAAAGTTCCTAGGTTGGGATCACAATATCGAAAAGGTCAAGGTTCAGGGGAACTGGATCTATACCAAGCTTTGTGCCTCCAGGGGCTGTCCCATGCTTCCCCATGTTTCCCAAAGGCTAGATCCTGGAAAGCAGCATTGACAAGGCCATCCTATTAGTCGATAGGGGTCTGGTTCCCTATGATCGGTGTCTGGATCAGCAGATCATGTCACCATCTGCAGGGAAGACCGGGGACGGGGCCTTTTTTCTGTAGTATCTGTACCCAAGTAGATTGATTGCTCACTGGCAACGAATGCTTATTACCGATAGCTTTCGATCGCATTACAGGTTAAGCCAAGAAATTTCCATTACCAATGGCTAGGTTCAATATGCGTTAATGATTGCGGCTCAGTCAATAGTTTCTTATGTCGTCGTGACATATATCGTTCGGTGTCAGATGTAAATGGAGATGGAAATTACACGGCATGTGTGTGTGATGAAGATTAGAAACCAACATTAGACTCCGTTACCCACGAAATCACATACCTTATACAGGTACTTTATAATAAAAATATGTAAACAGTCCAGCTGCGGAAGTCCGGAATTAGATTCCAATTGCTGTTTCGAGTTTGTGTCTTTTTACCTAATATTAAACTTTCCCAACAACCCTTGGAAATCTTGTTTGCTCTTTTTCTTACATGTACCTACCTCAGGTAAGGTCACAATTTCCTTTATTTTTGGTATTTAGTATTAAAAGCGAGGCAAGTTCCTTCCCAGTTCTTATCCTTCCCCTCCTTCCAGCTTGTTCATCCTTTTCTACATAGCTGCTAAATTTTGGAAGCCTCCCACAACATATAAGACCACTATGACATCGTTACCAGGCCACCGGTGCCAACGCAAACCTTGAAATCCGAACCAAACGGAGCCGAAAAAGAGAGAAGTTTCAGTTTGCAAAGAAGAAAAAAGGATTTAAGCTAGGCACGTGCGATTCAAACTCAATATGTATAATGTTCATGTCAAGTTCCAGTTTGTCTTGTTTCGCTCTCACAACTTTTCCATTCTCTCGCGGTCTCCTAACCACCTTGCTACAACATTGAATATGGAGTGAATTGCTTGCTAGATGATACTAGCATAATTATGCTAGATTCGACCAACTCGTCATTATTTCTTTGTTTGACTTTTAAAAAAATTCATTTGTGTTCTTGGAAGTTGAAAATTCCTCGTTCATATTCATTTGCCCAGGTATACACAAATACCCAGACTCAAGGCTACTATCATCGACGCTTTTAAGCCCTGGAGATCATCCGTATCCAAGATGATGGAAAATACATGACTGGCTTCAACAAGCCCTTCGTATAGAAATAGCCGTGAGCGCATGCCATCCAGGCCCCTTGGTACAACTGCTGTACCCAAATCAAGGCTCGAGAATCAAGCCCTCTCGTACTTCTTCCGTCCACCTAGGGGCTATCTTAATCCCCTGCTACTGATACATGCAGCCGCGGCTCTAGCAAACATTCAAGGGGTATTCCATGATCTATCATGGAGCTCTGCTTCGCTCCGACTGCGACTAACAAGCTCGACACGGCAGACCAATTAGGATCCCCTCGCATAAGACAAGCAACGGTAGGGGTGGCGGTAGCACCCTACTCCGTCCGCATGTCGATTACCGAATTTCAGCTAACCTCGTGGACGAACGACTAAACGTGTGGAGAATATATACAAGTCGGGATAAAGGTATTAGTGGAGAATTATCAATGATGCCGTCATTGGTTATAATTCCCCTGGGATGCGTACAGCCGTTGTCGCTTCTCAGGCGGTCCGTCTGAGCGTTGCATACCATCGGGCATCCTTTGTGGAGGGGGTACCCCCATCTGTGGCATCATGTTGTTGGCATATTGCGGTTTTTGACTCCCGCCCGGCGTGAGCACCATTTGCGAGCCGCTGCCCGCACCTAGATATCCCTGATCTTGTGCTAACGTTGGTGAGGCATGAGGCATTTGGCTAGGAGAATGCCACGAAGCGCTTGTGGCAGGAGACTGTATCGGGGTAGTATCGAACTTCCCGACTGGACCAGACGACGCTGCCGAGAGAGGAGCCATACCCATTCCCTGGTTAGAATATGGGCCTGGTGTTGGCGGTTGACCAGGGGTTCCATTGGGATACATCGAGTCCATCATACTCTCCGGGGGCGGATTTCGCAGGAAGTTGACAAGATGCTTTCTTAGTTTGCCAATCATCCCTTCTTTAGTGAAAGGTTTAGCAAGCACGTCTCGCATGCCTAGACACGATGTTAGCATTCTGGCGGCTAGATGCAAGGCCAAAGACAGCGATTGCACTCACCCCAATGGAAGTACATCTCAAGATCCTGCTGGTTGATGTTGGACGTCATGGCAATTATAGGCGTGTTGGGTTGAACTTCGCGAATCATGGCAGTTGCTGAAACACCATCAAGCTGGGGCATAACGATATCCATGAAAATGAGGTCATAGTAATGCTGTTTTGCGTTGACTTTGTTCACAGCTTCGAGACCATCGCGCTATATCGGACTGTCAGCCATACATGTGCCTTAGGATGGAAGATCGAGAATTACGGCTACGTACTGCGACCTCTACGCCACAATCGTACTGGGCAAGGAATTTCGAACCAATCCGAGAGCATGTCCTATCATCTTCCACGAGAAGAACAATGGGTTTCTTTGATCCCCATGGCGAACCGCTTTGCGATGCACCTCCGGGCGGGGTTTGGGAATGCATTGGCGGCCCGTTGAACTCGTGGCTAGGACCCATCGCATTATCCTGCACGGGTCGGTTGTATGGAAGGTTGTTAATGTGCTCGGCAGCGAACGGATCAATGCCTATCGTCTGGCCAACGGGATATACAAGATGCCGCATATCATTTAGAGGGTCATGTAAAAAGGGATTAACACCAGATACGCCAGGCGGCCCCATCATGCCGGAAGATCCAGCGGATTCTGGGGAGCCACCTGCTTGGTGTAATTGAACCGACATTCGGTTTAGGTCGCGATCTGCGACATGATCTACTTGGAGACTGTTGAGGATATCGCGAGCGCGACGTAGCTCGGGAGGCGACTCGGAGCCGTCAGACAAAAGGTTTGCTGTGTTAGATCCATATCCGGATGACGAGTGGCCCGAATTTCGACTATCCTTCCTCTCTGCCTCGGCTTTATTCAGATGGTTGATTAGTTCGTTGTGTACCTGGTTTTGCGCGCGAACCAGTTTCTGAAGGTGAAGTATTTCATCTACGAAGATCTTATTTGCGTTGACAATTTCGTGATATGATTCTTGGAGTTGTTGAACCTGCTGTTGCGTTGCGGCTAGCGTTTCGCTGAGGACAATAACCTGTTGATTAGAAACCCCAAACTGTTCCTCCGCGGCTTGAGCCTTCCTAGGTGCTGGAGCCTTTCGTCGGATATTGTCAAGGTTGTCTTTCCTATCGGCGCGAAATTCAGGATGCTTAAATTCCCATGCCTGTGTGTACTGTCAGCTTCCCCTCAAGGTCATGATGTCTTCGCCAGGAAAGGTGAGTATTACAGATGCACCATATGGAGACTGCCCATTCTCTTCATTATGCCGCACTTTGTGAAAGTCGTATTTATTAAGTTGTCGGACGAAGCTCGCAAAGTTGCTATGCTTGAAGTGTTTCGGCAATATAGTTTTGGTGAATTTCTCGTTCTGTACAACAGGAGTCAATATCTATCCATACAACCTCACGAGGAGCAGAAGCTCGCAGGTTTACCTCAAGAACGACGAAGCTGTCGCCTTCATTTCCCCACCTTACTACCTCGCTGTAGGCAGGGTCTTCCAGCATCCTACAATGAAGACAAGCTTTATTAGTACAAGCGGACAGAAAAGCAACAGATGGTCGAGGGAAAGGAGGGAGCTACTTGTATAATTTGCGAACCTAGAGCGAGGTGAGTTAGCGAATTGTATATGCGATGATCTGCGACAATGCGGTCTCGCGTATGGGATGATTATCATCAAACTTACAAAATCGCTCGAATTGTTTCCCGCGCCCTGCGCCATAGAGGCGACGTCGCCTTCCGGCATCATGGGCGATCGGCCTAAAGCCTAGTGGTTATGTCTGTTTGAACGGCAAAGATATATTTCGGCACGCGCGCGTAAAATCGGTCGTCCTCGATCAATTCTGAAGGGGGGGAGGGGAGCTCGGTCGGTGTCACGACGACAAAACGACGTTGAGGTTGGTGCAACAAGATCTCGAGCGACGGTTGCTTAACGCTTTACGTATTCGTGTCGTGTTCGTGGTTCGAAGGTGTAATATTTCCTCTCTAGGAGTGCGTCGAGCGCAACTGGAGGATTCGATGATATACGCTCTCCGTTATATCTGTCTCCCGATGCAAAAACAAAAAGTGACGGTTGAGATAGACAATCGAGACGATAACAATAGCCGACTGATTGTTAGTCGCCTTTTTCTACGGGCGTTGAGATTCCGACAATAGACGACGCCAAGGGACAATTGCAGCAGACAAGCTAGATTCTCTGTATTGTTGCTTCGTCTGGTTGTGTTCGAATACCTAGGTAGGTACAGAAGAATGGTGTCCGCTTAAAGAATTAGGTTGTGTTACTCAATTGGCGGGAATGGGTTCCAGGACTGGGTATGAATACCAAAAAACCATGACGAGCTGACCCCGAACAGGGAAATGTTTAAAGACTTTTAGAGAGAATGAATTGAATGGACAGGGTGGGTGGGTGCGGAATTCGGGTGCACCTCTGGTCCTCTTCTTCTTTTTTTGGGGCTGGCTGGGTTAAGCTAGCTTTGCGAGGTTACAGTAGTAATAATAATGATGATAATAATAATAATAATACCTAATAAAAGAGTGTAGGTACATATGTCAGTTGAGTTCAGTTCAGCGAGCGAACCTGGGAACGCACATACCACACTCGAAAGAGACAAGACGAAGGACGAAAGAAGCAGAGGGGGGGATGGGATGGATCCATGAATAATAACATGAACTGGAAGACAGACTTGACAGAGACGGCAGCTCTTTTCGAGGTGGCCAAACACTGAACACACCTTAAGAGACAGTTCCTCTTGGTTTTCTCTTTTCTTTCGTTTTTGTCCTCTTCCCTAACGACAACTACACTACCAGCTACCTACCATGCTTCTACCTACTCCTCTACGGGAAATCTTCCTAGCAAGCGTGACGGCATAGGGTCATCCTCATCCAACCTGGAAAGTCATTCATCGTCTACTATTGAACGGAGTGGTGTGGACCCCTGCAACCATCTCGCCGTACCTTCGTACTACTTCCTTTTACAGGCTAAGTGTATGTGTCTCTCGATGCCAGTTCCCCCCTTTTTTTTCTTCTTCTTCTAACTTCATCTATTTTTTATTTTTTTTAGTTCATCTTTTTACAACACTGCTATGTATTAATCTAAGAAGCTTGCAGTTTTTCTTCTTCATTTTCTGCAACACATATTATGTGCAGAGTTGTAGCATGGTCCCTTGTTGTTCCCCTTTTACAACGTAGGACCTTGTCGTATTTGCACAGAAGCAGGCAAGGTATTGTACATATGGGAGGGTCGGCCGTGCTGCGCGGGCTGCGGGGAAAATCCGTGATTTTCTGAAATCAACGCGGGCGGGTGACCGGGATGCCAATGGTCGCGAGCAGAAGCACATGTGCTCATTGGCGTATGAGCCCGTGGCCAAAAGGAAAGATGAGAAGGCTGCCAGAGTCCTATCATTGCTATTATATTTACAGGAGATCTCTCGTTGGCAAGACATTGGTCTATCTTGTATGCATTATACTGTACATACATACATATACGTATGTGCGTGTGCGTGTGCATGTACGGTATATACCGGTATGTGCAAGGAATAAGAGAACAAGACAGCTATAATTGAGCTACTAACACACTAGATAGCATCAGGTTTAACCAACTACATGCACTAGGTTCGATTCGAGTTTAGTCTAATAGGGCAGGAACAGTATGAATGCATCTTGAAAGCAGCTACATTTATGGGCTTGGGGATGTTGAAGACCTCATGGGAGCATACGTACTGCGTAGATGTTCGACACATTTACCGCCTCTTAGAACAATACTACCTACCTAGGTAGCTGCTGTGCGCCACGAGTCACGAGTAGCACGACTCATGCTCACAATCCCCCATGGGGGCGAGGCAGTATTACCGCAAATACGATGATGACCAGCATCACAGCTGATATCGATATTTACTCTTTAGGGCGAATGCGATTTTTTTCTTCTTATGCTTCAATCCTCTATTCCTGTATTCCCCTACACGCATCTCTCTCTTTCAGTTTTCGGTATCCAGTTCGCAAGATATACGTACGTATAACAGCTAGGTAGATATAGAAGAAGAGGCGTACCATCCTCGCTAGGTCATCCAAGCAACAAACTTACCCGACTCGAGCAGCTTCGGCCTAACAGATCCCGGCTTGCAGACATAGCTACGTAAAGAGTAAATATGTAGACACCAAGACTCACGTATGCATGAAGTAAGTACGTTGTTTACATATTTAGCCAATCATCGGAGATTCTTTTACTCTATTGCTATACATATGTACCTAGGTATAATGATATAGGCACTGTGAGAGGGAGCAACAGGGAAAAGCAAGGTTGGGAAGACTTATGAGATGTCGAATATGCGGTCGGGTAACAAGAATGGAGAGAGAAGCCGATTCCAATTGCCTATCTGCTAGACGATCGTCAATGCGTACATACATCAGGGTTGCTGTCTCTGCATCTACATTCGTGAACACATTCATTCTCTCTCACTCTCGCCCTTCTCTCCACAACTATCCTCAGCTCCCGTTTCCACCAGAGACAGACGACATTTTTCCATCGGCATTGCCGAGTCGACATCAAAGCGTTCCGTCCCGTCCGACTTTGCTTCCTAAAATATTCGAAACAGACGAAACCTAATGCCTTGCCATTTTAATGGAAGTTCCATGAGAGCCGGTCCAGAACCCGCCCGGAGCACCTTTTAGCTTTATTTTTCTTTTCTTCCCAGGAACGTGGACCTATGCTGGAACGTCCGGCCGGGACCTGTGTGGCTTGACAACGCTTATTTAGGGGGGAGGGAGGGGGAGGGCGCTCATTGAGCTTTGTGCTACCCACGATGCAAGACACGACGGGCGCCATCTGGGATCGATCTCGTCCATCTGGTCTGCTCGGGGGCATATGCATGGGCTTTTATTACTTAAGCTTATTACGCCGGGTTTTTTTTGGCCTGAGTGCGTAGGGATTTTTTTTAGTCATTAGAGATGTGATGTATCATTACCGTTCGAAGGAATACTTCCGAAATTTACGCTTAAGGTTCTTATTCGATAAATGTCGCGATTTTGGTGGTCGTTGATGGAGATACGGTACCTTAGGTATAAATCTGACCACGAACAGCACGAAGAAGAATCCCACCGCGATAAACGAGGTATTCTTGTATTTTTTTTGGTTCTATTCTCCTCATTCCATAGGGGTATCGGGAGTATCCGTTCCAAGACATAAGCACGGATTTTGCTTCTTTTCCTATCTGTCTATCTATCGTTCCCATCTCCCCTCCGGTTCACGCTGAGGAGCTAGCCAAAATGTGGCGTGGCTTCTTCAGCTTCTTCTCCTTCTAATCCGTGAGAGAAATACGGTAATGTCGACAACCCCAGCATGCCAGCCCCCTCCGAAGAAAAAAAAAAAGGTGCGTGCGGCCGCCCACCCTCTACCACCTACGCAGCACTTCTTTACCCTTACCCTTACCCCTACGCTACCCCCCGGCCCTGCCCGCCAAGTTGGATCGCACTCCCGTAAAGTGCAAATGATCGGCAGCTAATACCGCGATAGGCCCCTCGAAAAATCGCGACACCGGTTAGGGCCAGTACGCTATTTGCCGCAAGACTTATGTAGGGTAGCTAGAGCCTAGCTTTTTAGCTGTTCTGCAACCACAACAAATCCTGAGCTGTTCTAAGCGCTGTCTCGGCGTGCTATGTTATGTACGCCTAGCAAGAGAGAAGGAGAAGATCTTTTTCCTGAGCGGACGGAGTTATCGCCGCTAAAGGGCTAGGGGGGGGGGGGAAGAGGCGGCGGGCGGCTTGGGACTTCCGGAGAGGCTTGTTTTAATTGGGTTGTCGTAGGGTGATGGGAGAGGTAAGCAAGATGCGCGTGGGGGATTCGATTTCGAGCGAGCTGGGAGAGGGTTTGACTGGCCAGTCGGATTACTCTGCTCTTCTCCTACGTAGGTAAGTTATGTAGTGTTATTACCACGGGTCGAAGCGAAGAAGCCAGGTATGCAATAAGCAAGCCATGACTTTCATCAGTGCTCTATCTCATTATAGGTACTAGCCGCAGCAAGACGACGCTGAGAGAGGAAAGTTCTCTCTCGCGCCCGCATTCCATCGGTTCAAAGTCGATAGTCCGCCCAATCGCTTACATCCCGATCTGGTTTCGCGGTTTGAGATCCAGAGATCTGCTAATCCAGATCCGTCATCCGGGGCAAAGCTTCAATCACCTTACATAGATAGTATCGCACGATTCCTCGTGGTATTTTATTGTTAGAAATTTCCCGAATTCTCCGTGAATTTTAGTCTGCTTCGTTTTGGACGGATGATGATGATCTTTCCCTTGGCCCTTTACATTTTACGGAGATCTATTTTCATGATCCCAAGCTTCAAAATGTTATTTCACGATATTTAGATCCGTAGGTACCAACCCCATACTCTCTGTATTCACCTGGTTAAAGCGAGATCACTTAAGTCAGCCACATCGCCTTAAAGGGGCTAAAGCCCAATCCCCTTTCTACTTCGCTGTGTCTCTCATCAAGGAAATCTATATACCGAGCTATACTTTGACCTCTAACGGCTTCCAAAGCGTTGTTAATTATTCTTACCTCCTTTTTTCGGTATCCCCAATAGGGATTTCCACCGAGTTTATTGTTTGAACCAATGCCTTAAATTAGACGGTGCCGGCAATAGTCAAGCCACCCACTCGCGCGTCTAAAAGCCAGTAATACGGGCTCTCCGCTCCGCTCCTTGGATGCAGCAACGGTATTGCGATATTGACGTTCAATTTTTCGTCGTTGCATCAACCCAGCTGTTGTCAAAAGTCCTGATCTAAAAAAAGACCTGACGAGCTTCATCGCAACTTTCGATGGACCGCCGTCTAATTTCACCTCATCGGGCAAGGTGCCCTACGTCCTAGCTGAAAACAGTGTCTTTTCCATCATCATCATTAGGATCTCTCGCCGCACCAACCTTTCTTTATCCCGGAAAGGTGCCTCCACGCGAGGAAACGGGCACAGGACAGAGAGCCGGTCTCCTACGTAGGCCAAATGCATGAGAAAAACGTGCTCTCGGTGCTGGAAACCGTTCAATCGCAGCGCGAGTGTGAGAAAGAATTTCCATATTAGCCGGCTCGCGAAACCCTGCCGCGCGACACGCCAGCCGCCATCCCGCGGATAAGGAGAGCGAACACGAACCCCACCCGAGGTGAGGCTATTTCGTCCCTGCGTGCGAGAGGGCAAAGGGTATATGGGGGGGGGAAAACGCTACCCTACCCCTAGATGATATATATTAAAAGCCTGCGTCCTGTGCGAGGACGGTTGCGTTTCTTAAAATAGCTTTGCAACGCGTATACAACCATACTTCGCCTGCATGGCCCAACGCAACCGACGGGCTCGGCAGCTTAGGCTAGAAAGAACACCTTTCAGGGTCTTCCCGACTGGTCCAGAGTGTGCACCGCTGCGAATAGACACATCTGCCGAGTTCCGAGTCGGAGATATGTAGCTGCGAGGCATGGCATGGTGTGAGTTGTTTTGGGGAGAGACGGTTACTTAAGCCTTACGCTTATATAATGCGGCTCTCGTGTTGTACGGGATGTCTTATGTTTACTTGCACGTCGTTTATTATTGGTAGCATTCTGTGTGCTACCGGTCTTCGCGCAGAAAGTTATATTGATATGCAAAAGGAGTTATATAAAAGAGGTATTCTTACTTCCTGGCTATGATGGACTCGGTTTGGAAGCGCCGAGTAGTCTCGACTACGGTAAGATAGGTGAAGTGCTGTGCGTACTATACTTCGCATCATCTATTGAGAAAGGAGGCAAAGGGGGTGAGTCTAGTGTTTAACAAAGCAATCATATGACGCTCCCAGTTCATCAGCTACTGAGTGTATATGCTGTTGAACTAGAACATCAAGTAGCCTCATATCAACGTTGATACATTCAGTCTATCATATCTGAATCTTAACTACCAGGTAGGTAGGTAGATATCTTGTGTAAGCGTTTTCGTACCTATAGCCCCTTTCACAACCTGTTTTTAATGTCACTAGCATATGTATCTCTCCTAGAGGAAATCGTAGTTGGTACTCTTTATTTGATTACGTCTTCGGAAGTAATATTGCAAGTATACCTCGGGGAATGGGGGAAGAAAATACGGGCCATGCTATAGGTCTATGACACCCTTAAAGACTAAGAAGAGTTCTAAATCATCCATATAACTTGATGAATGGGTATAGATGACCGTGTAGCTAAAAACTAGCTTGTTTGGTTTCTATATCTTACTTTCAAGTCGGCATGTTCGTTGGAAGCTTCTTGATCATGTAAAAATAGCAATTTGGACAGTTTGTCCTATTCCGGCTTGGAAGAAAATGAACCTCGAGTGAGCATATTGGATCCGTCTCATATGTAGACCTAATTCCTAGAGTAAAGCACAAGGACAGACTGTAACTATGTGGTACCTAGGTATTTAATATTCCGTTGCTTAGGGTGACGAACGGTGCGGGCGGTTGGTCAACTGCCAAACATTGACATATGTACCTAAAGTTACCAACTTTTTCCAGCCTTGATCAACTGCGGGTGTACTGAGTAAAAATCTCCTGGCCTGGTGGTGGTTGACATGATAGGCGAGATAAACCCCCTGAAAAATGGGAGTTTTCGTACGGCGGGTCCGAATCTAAGGCGAATTTTCATATTTCAGGTACAAACAATAGCCAAGGGTTCGAACCACGCCGGAGCTTTGTATAGTTTTTTTATTTATTTACACACTGCTCCATGTGTGCCTTTTATTCCCCATTACAAGGAGCAAGTTTTATTTATTCATTCTCTTATTATAAAGAACAGATGCAATTCCCCGGTAACTTTGTGTAAACATGTAATTAGCTCATGCCATTAGTTCTAGATAGCCTCAGCCTTTATCATCTCATTATGTTTGTAGCAATCAAACCAAGACACGGATTAGAGCACTTCTAGTCGATCTATGAATCCGAGGCCCGGGGAAATAATGGTAGTAGCTCATAATGCTACGAAGGACACTGTAGTATCCATCCTATCCCATATTTATAAGGGGCTGTTTAGTAGGCAGGATAGAAGAGCACATGTGATATTGTACACAGTAGAAAATACCACAACAAAACCAACAAGCTGCACTACATGAACCAAAAAACAAGCGTCTACAGATATTGTAAATACCTAGGTACCCAGATACGAAACATGAAATAGGTATAGTTGGGACATCGTCTACAACGCATTGGGCAAGTAGCAAAATACTTCGCGTGGTCATTCCACCTCGTCGCGATAGTACCCAGGTATTCCATCCGACCTAATCTCACAACTACCGAATTCGAGGGTAACCATTTCAACCTTACTATTTCACAAACACGTTTCAGAGAACACGCCTCTCCACACACAAACCACCGTGCTGGGACACCAGATCATCACACACAGTAAAAGCGCTGACGCCCGAGTGTTTTACAACAATTGTGAATGAGCCGTCCTGTGCGACGAACAAATGAAACCACCACCACCACCAAAAAGAAAATCCCCTCCTTCTTTGCTCGCAGAAGCAAGAGACCGTGAAGAGGAACTCAAAGAAAGCAACCTTAAGACACCAAAGGAATCCGGCCCCCGCCCCGGTGTCCGCACCTTCAACCATGACGACCACGCAACCCCCCGGCACCACGGTGACCATCGCGTCGCCGATATCGGGCGACTTCAACGACCTGGTCCCTCTTCTCACGACCTTCACGCCCCCCCGCAGCTGCGAGAACAGCTGGGTGTACAGCACGGAGGCCAAGGGCACAGTGTGGAAGGACGGCGACCACAACGACGACTACGGCTACTCGTGCCTGCCGTTCGGGGGGCAGAACTACAAGCCTGGCATCTGCCCCAGCGGGCAGGAGTTCAAGTCCGTGGACAGGACGGTGGAGGACCCCGGCGACGAGGGCTCCTACGCGCCGACGTGGTGGGTGGGACTGTGCTGCAGCTCGTAGGCGAATCCCATCAAAACCCCCAGAACGGTGTTGGGACTGACGTTATTATCCCGCTATAGACAATACAGACTCTCGTTCCGTGAGCACTTCACCGAGAGCTTACAATGCCTCACGGGGCTCGTGCCGCCCATCATCGCGGAATTAAGGGAGAGTGTAACGGACGAAGACTCGATGACAACACAGGCAACGACGATTAACACAGCCGTTGTGGGAGTCGAAGATGCCATTTCGATCACATGGATGGAGTCAGACCTAACATATTTCCCGCTCTCCGTCGCGAATTCCTTCAAGGTTGTCATGGGACTCACTCCTGCGACGGCAATGCCGTCAATGACGGCGACATCGGCCCAGTCCGCATCCAGCACTGGACCCAGCCCCCCTGAGGTCGCCTTCCCGCTCAGCACGGAGGGGCTGCCGCTGGGAGCTATAATCGGGATCGGGTTTGGCGGCCTAGCCTTCCTGGCACTTCTGCTGTCGGTATTCTACCTAGCCTGCCATCGACGACACCGCCACGAAGAAGGCAGCGCGGGATCGAACACCGGCGGCCAGGCCAAGCGTCGCGGCTGGTTCCATCTCTGGCGAGGTAGGGGCAAACCGTCGACAGGAAATGCAAATGGCGGGGAGGTCGGGTTGCCGGAGCTCCAGGACACGCAGACGGGGAGGCGGATGGACCCGTATTACCTCGCCCAGCGACACGGGGAACTGCTGGGAAGCCCGGTGTCGGCGCAGTCGCGGATGGTGGTGGAGCTTGACACTAATCCGCCGCGAGGTTCGGGCGTGGATAAGGAGCTCTAGGTCATTTGTAGCTTTATGTAGTAGTAAAGAGAAACAGCTAAGCAGTAGCTCCTAATACTAGCATATTTCATTCAAAGGAGCGAAGAAATTTTAATGTGCATTGCAGTATGTCGTTCAGATTAGATGGCGAAGACATATTCTGTAACATAAATGTAAGTGATGAATCGCAAATCAAGCCTTTTCTATAGCACGGTAAATGTCGAATAGCGTACTTACTTCATTGATGAATTTGATATCCACCATACAGTGGTTGGAAACCAACAAGACCCTCGATCATCAAATCCACCGTCGCTCCAGTGACATAACAAATTGAACCAAATGTCTTGGAATTTGGTGTAGGAATATATGAGGGATGTCATGGCTAGCTTTGAGTATCTCTTCTTCCTGAAATTGGTACTTTGCCCGAAAAAAGGAAAGGGGTGACGTGTGCCACAATTAAAGTGCTAACAATATATTTAATGCTCAATGTGGGATTACTTTGCTAGAATTCAGAGCATTTGTAAGCTCGGGAATTATAGAGAAAGGAATTGGAATGAGCTGAATCGTATGAAGGATACCGGTGGGGACAAAGAAAGTTCAATATAAGACAGAGAGGCTTTAGTTATGTAGGCTCTCATTGGAGAATGAGTGTGTTTGTAGTGAACATAGTGCTCTAAGCACAAACTCAGGGGCAAACGAGCAAGTACCATTGAGTATAAATGCTAATAGGATAAGGGGGTAGTAAACATCGTAGCTTAAAGACTCATACCTTGCTTGCCATATATGTAACAAACTGTATAACAATTAGGAGATGCGGTGGCGGTACAGAACCAAGATTCTCTCTGGGTTATTGGTTTTTGACTTGCATCGTATATGTATCAGAGATAGGCAATGGATAATTTGACGTCTCATTGGGATTTCATGGTATATAATTTCTGTAACTAGTTGTGAAGATTTTGGTTACAATCAAACAATTCACAGGTGAGTTAGAGAAAGGTGATTTTAAAGGTTCACATTTACCTACTAAATCAGAATATAGGCGGAATTGATACAGGTGAGACCTATATCGTCTTCATCGCCTGATCGCTAAGTTAAGTCGGGGCTCTAAGTCGTATCAGGATATCTCGAGAGAAATACAAAAGAGGAATGCGTCGCGGGCACCCTTTCGCGTACAAACCGAACTTCGAAGATCTGTTGGGTCTTTTGTGAAAGCAGGAGTGATATAATCTCCAGTTAGAGTGATACTTAAGGATCGTTGTGGTTCGTTAGTTTCGAATATCTGCTAGGAGTGACCCAGGCGATATTACATTTCTCTCGCCACTTCAGAACTCTGGACTCCAAAGACTGGGGGCGAAGAGGAAAAGAGGAAAGGGCTGTTGCCTAACTGGTCGGTCCGCCGTCGACGTGAGGTTCAGGGACGGATCTAGTTTTGTCAGTTGGGACAATGTCGGAAAGTACCTCTATTTTGTCGTGTTGGACTAGTGGCACTCACCATGGTTGCTGATCGGACGAATTCTTTTGATGGTCCTTGTCAGCTTCTCCTCCCTCCTCTCCCTCCACTTGAATAGGGCCCTGGGGTTCTTGCATGGTAGTCGCTTCCGGCTCGGTCGATTTGGGATTTGCGACTTCATAGTTCATCGGCTCGTCTTCTTGCGCGGCTTCTTCCGGCTTTTCCTGTCCGGCGTCGGCCATACTCTCATCTTCCTTCAACTTCCCCTTTTTTCTAGTAGGGATTGCCTTGATGAAAGAGGCTGCCCAGTCGCCTGTCTCCAACCAGTGTAGCATGATCTCCATCACTTGGTTTATGGTGAGGATATGGCGAGTCTGCATTACCATGAACTCACTTATAGGGAGCTTTGCCGTGCGAACTTTCTTTTCCCGTGCTACCCTGTAGCATAGACCCTTCTCACGATTCTTGTCGATGATACCGCCGATTACATAACATGTATTCGGTTCGAGGCGGTCGAGGGTGTAAGGCGAATCAGCAGTAAGGTAGACAATAGACTTGTCCACGTCGTCAGGTTCAGGTTCTGGTACAATAACAGCCTTCTGCTTCTTCTTTGTATTGGTGTTATTACCGTTATCCGGCTTAGAGAAGGAGGTGGAGTCGCCCTCTTTGGCTTGCGACAGCAGCTCGATAAGTTGACCTCCCTTGGGACCTGCCATCAACTCCTTGGCTTCAGTAGCGGCTTCGATAAAGTCTCCCTCCAGAAAATGGACATTCTTCCAGGACTTGTATTGGTTCTCGAGGACGGTCTTGTTTCTCTCCTTCATGTGGCCGCCGTAGGAGCTGACGAACATGTGCATGGGGTAGTGAGAACTTTTGTTATCGGAATAACAGCGAATGACCTGGTTCAACAAGGACACCAATTCCTTCTCGACCATGTACTTTTCGAATTGACAATCGAAAATGACTGTCACGGGCACCTGGACGGGAGTCACTTTAGGCGGTGGTTGTGGGAGTATGGGTTCTCTTCCTTCGGCAGCGGCGGCAGCAATCTCGGCATCCCTCTCTAGTCGATTTCGTGCCTTCTTGTCTTTGCGCTTCTGATGTCGCGTGAGTCGTCTCTCATCTTTCTTGTCGTCCCACCATATCTTTTTATTCAGCTTTTTTTGCTGATTCTTGGACAACTTGGGGACGGATTCGGGAATGGCAACGGGGGCAGGGGATTCGGCCTCTGGGGCGTCGTTCTTCTCCTGCTTGCGGCGCTTATGATTGATACCTGCATCTGCATCCCCATCGTGTTTGTCGTCTCCGTCGTCATCCGGGTGTGGTCGCTTCTTATTATTAGTCTGGTTATGATTCTGTTTAGGTAGAGCTTCGAATTTCATAGCTGCATTGGAATCTACCAGATCTTCAGATATTTGAGGCGCATTGTTTCCTAACACACCTGTAGTCTCCGCCATGATTTTTGAGGAGTCAATTGGCTCCGGTTGGGAGGGTAATTTGGGTAGTTGTGGTAGTTGCGGTAATTGTGTAGTTGAATTTTGGGGAGGATGTTCAATGCTGAAAAATACAATGATCTCAATGGTTTAAAAAAATTTCCAAGGTTGAGCATTTGGTGTTGATCCCATGCGTTTAATGCGATGTGTGTTGGTGGGGTTGAGAAATTTGTGAATCTTGAAAGATTTAATGTTCAAGCTTTGTGAAGATCCCTACCCCGCGGGGAAGAAAAAAAAAAAGCAAAGAATCTCATTGGGTGGGTATTACGTTTAAGGTAATAACGTTTTAAAAGTGTTATTTCATTGAATAAGGTGGGGGGTTTCCAAAGCTTTTATAGTGTATTAATGCATTGGAAGTTTGCTTGTAACGCATGTTATAATGCGGGTAACTTAAACTTATTATTAAAAGAGATTATTATGTCTTGAAAACAAGAGGAGATAATGTTATCTCAATGGGGCCATTCAGACCAGAATGTTTCACGAAACGCTTAGCCACAGGGCTCAGCCACATATTCAGGTATTCTGGTCCGAGCTTATG